>CM031236.1:674070311-674175967 GCA_018340775.1 Taxus wallichiana var. yunnanensis
AATTCAATACAAGAAGAATGATCAAAAGTGAACTGTAAGCTTCATCTCTTGCTCAATTACCAATGTACATAAACTCGCTATATCAATTAAAATTTAATTTTGTTTATTTTTTCCATCCGTTGCTCGGCCTAATTATATCCTGTTTTCTTTTCCATTGCAAAGACCGTTCTTATCATTGAAATGGATGTTGTTGTTTGAAACACATTTAGTAATCGGTGCTCCAATCCGACTACCAAAAAATGCTCTCAAACACAATCGGTTACAAACAAGAGTGCAAGTGCAAATCGGTTAACAAATATTTTACGAGAACACCAACTAAAATAAGTGCTTTGAATACATCTATGCACATGTGGTCCGTAGAGGGCCGCGCCCTAGCAAAAACAACCCTTCGCCAATATCACAATGTAAGGGAAATGGATCCGTGTTTGGGTTTGATTTTGTTGATCGGAAGGAGGAGAAATCCACATCACTTGTTTCAACGAGGCGGAAGCATTCTGGCAGATTGAGAATGGGAAGCTATATACAATTTCCAATGGGAGGATTGAGGATTGCTGATACAAAGCTATGTTATAACCATTTTGAACAATGCTTTGGAGATTTTCCCGCAACTTTCCTCAACCATATCTCCACTCATAGCAAATGAAGATACAATACCTTCCCATAACTTTCACTTCACCAAAATCAAGGAATTACTCAAAGCGCCGAAGGTTCTACATTGATTTGATTGGAATTGTTGTTACGATGTCACCATGCTCAAAATTCATCGGTATGAAAAGTCTCAAACAAAGAGAAGAACACTGCAGCTTAAAGGACATGTCGGGTTTCAGGTGTAAGTGTCACATTGTGGGGACATCACTTAGATGATATAAGCAACGAACTTGAAGACATGCTTTCTATACCGCCTCTTCCGGTCCTCGCCTTGAAAGCTGCCCGCGTCTCCGCTTCAATGGAAGCTCGGTGGACACTTTATTTGAACCAAATGTTACGTCAACCCTAAAATTTCAGAAACAAATACACTTAATGGTGGGTTGATTCCGATGACTACTTCCTTGGGCGCCCTTTATCACAACCCAATTTCTAGGCCCTATAAAAAGCATGACCTATGTAATGACGATTTGTGAGGTACTAAACATGGGAACACCGAGAGAAATGAATGGGCCATGGTTACTGCAAAATCATGAATATTAGCATGGACAACTTTTTTTACAAGGCATGTCCTCTTGAAAAAGTGACAAACAATGCGCAGAAAAAGGTGAAAGAGAATGGTAATGGTTCATGGTTATGTTCAAGTTGCAACAGACAAGTGCAAAACTATGATTATAGATATGCACTCAGAATCGATCTAAAGGACCCAACAGGAGAACTTCAATCAGTTACCGCTTTTGATGAGATAGCTGAGTTAATCATGGGTGTTGCAGCTAGCGACCTCCATATATTGACTATAGACGAAGATGCGACTAGTGAAATTATAAGTAATGTCATCTAAAGCGAATCTTCGCTTCACACTTTCAACGAAAAAAGAGACATATTGCGAAATAACAGATTGAAATGTGTCATCCTCAGTTCAAAGAAAGCAGAAAATAGTGCAACTCCTCCATAACCTTTACGCAAGGATTTCCAACCCACCCGTCCCTTCAAACATTACACCCTCACTCATCCCATTCTATACTTTGAACTATCACTGCTATGTTTCTTATTTCATATCTATGTTTCACTTTTTCCTTGCTTCAAAAGAAAACTGCTGAATTCCTTATACACCGACATACTATTGTCTCCTTCATTATGCGGATTGTTAGTAATTTTAAGAAAATAAATATAAAAAATATTCAATTTTATTATGTACGTATTTACATCCTTCGTAGTATGTGAACACATTGTATGTTTCTATATATCTAATACTCTTTTCCTTAATAAAAAAGTAGTTTCTCAAAACTCAAATTATTACCTCTTATGTATTTCCCATTAGAACTCCACATGCATTACAATTGAATTTAGTTTTACATTTTCACGTATTACGCATTTGTTTGTCATCAAACTATATGTATCGTTCCTCGCTAACCCAAAATGATCTTTATCCAATGAGTGGTACTCCATAATCCTGTGACTTCGCTTGATCATGTCGACTCCTTGAAAACGAGCCCAACGAAGAGAAAACTATGCAAAAATAAAGTACACATAAGCTACTCAAGCAAAGAACGGCGTCGTAAATTAGAGCATAGAACAACAAAAATCTCTAATATCTTTCAACTTACAACAACCAACAACCTACGATCCCCCAACATTCCAATCTTGCCATCAAATACAACTACTGAAGAATTGCCAACCAACATTCCGCATGTAACTTCCATGGAAAAAACCTTTCAAGAGCATGCCACTTCCTTCCGTACGAACCCATCTTTGCTAAACTATCACTTTGCCCCAAATGTCTAGGATGCCACATGAAACTGTCTCAAGTACTAACCTCTCTTCAGTTCATCCCACATATACAACCGGTTTCTCCTCTCCTTCAGACTACTTTCCACCTTGCAATCCACAAACGACTGAAACAGAACACCCCACCCCTTCTAATACACAGAGATTTCCCATATCCCCGCTCTCTTCACTGAATTTAGAAGCCCAACGTCGGTTTCACAAAAGAATAGATTTGTTGGTGAACATCCAAACTTGCTCAATCTGTTTGGAAAATTACCCTGGAATTAAAAAAAATTTCCCGAAGGCTTTCCCTCGTGTAATGATGCAAAAGTGAAAACAAGGCCACCGCTTCTCTTCATGGAACAACATGGACCTGAAAAACAACCTATTGTTCTTGTATCTTTAACCCAAATCGAGGAGATGCTTATCGCATGAGTTAATCCATTCATGCAAGTCGTCCCAAGTATGTGGCGGGCATTACAAATACTCAGACACACCATAAGCTTCCCAAAACATTACTTGATAAGCAAAGACCCTACCTCGCCACCTTGGAGATTTGGACATAGTTCTTATACAAAGGGAAGGATCTAATTTAAAAATTATGATTTCTACGTCAGTAGATCTCATGTTTGTGCAGCCTTGCAATATAAAATCCAACACAATCCCTATTACAAAGATGTCTTAATCGATGATGACGCCCTTTCCACTACCATCCAGATCGCCAAATGTTTCCTCCTCTCTCAACACAGCCACAATGGAACTGCCCCAAATGCAAACTTGCTCTACAACTCATGGTAGTGGTGTTCCCACCCACTTTGATGAAACATATGAACACTCATCGTCTTTCGTGCCAACACCTCACAATACAGGAACATGAAGAAGAGGAAATCGAATGAGACGGTTCTTGCTCGGCAACTACGATGGTAACACTCCATTTACCATGCCATGGCTAGATTTGTGGCTTTCTCCAATAAATGAATACAATACAAAGGCCTGTTCTCAATGGCTTTCCCAACTTTATTTCCAACAGGAAAAGCAATGTGGCAACAACCCCGCATTAAAGAAGTTCCAATGCATGAATACGCACTTCATTTGATGCGTTACCATGATGGGCGTTTCGGTTCCCACCCAAGATTTCGTTACTTCCTTCTAAACCTCATAATGCACACGAAGCTTGACCCACGGAGCATTTTTATGACAAGAACACCAATCTTGGAATCCCTCCAACAATTAGAGAGCTACGAAGACAACTACTAGAATTCCCCAAAGACAACCTCCCAGATAGCTTAATGCGCTTTGGATCGAGCCTTCGAGGGACACGTTCATTCTGGGAAAAAGTAGAAGCGAGCTTTCAGATATGGTGGAACAATTAGGGACACCAACCTTATTCTTCACTCTAAGTGCTGCAGACACTAAATGGCCAGATCTCCACAATATTATGTCTGGTGAATGCCCAATAGATCCTCGAGCTGCACAATGTTGGAGAACACTTAACAATGTCTCTAACCTCATCGAGTATCGCATACACCGCATCACCAGATTCACAATATTTCGGGAAGAAATATTGGGCAGAAGGAACTTGGAGACGATAGACTTTTTAGTACAGTAATCAAATCTACTTATTTTAAAGTTTTTCCCAAACTACATATCTAATATTTATGTTCCCTCATCTCATAGGTACGAATGGCAACATAGAGGCTCTGCACATGTCCACGGTTTATCAGTGGCTCGAGAATGCACCAAAGGTAGATTTAACCGGACTCGGGAGGACACAACAGCTTATTGAGGCGACAAAACAATACTTTGATAAGTTCGTGTCTGCCTGGAACCCCCGCCCGGCTTGCAACCACTTGGATTTCATTCGCAGGTCACTCCTAGATGACCCTTGCTTGCTAGATACAACACAAATTCTATCCACCTCCCCGCATGTGGACCTTGAAGAACTACTTAATCAAGTTCAGCGCCACACTAAATGTTCGTGAGCAAACATGCCTCAAGTAGAAATCAATCATAGCTGCAGTGCAGGTACAACGCTCCTTGGGCCATGCAACCTACTTCTTCCTTACACATTGAAGGTGATAGGAAAATAAAGTACCTCCCTTCCAGAAACGATGATAGATTGAACATCCACAATCGAACAATGATATACATATGGAGAGAAAATGTTGATTGCCAACCGGTACTTTCCCGCCATGTCGTTCTTAAGTATATTGCAAAATATGCTTCAAAAGCCGAGCAACGTTCATAAACATATCACCAAATGCTATCCAGATTTTCAAGAGATGCAGACGCAGATTCTCTAGCACATATCGCGATCCGTAAAATGCTCACAGAAAGCGTTGTTGAACATGACATAAGCACACAAGAAACATGCCACATGCTACAAAAATGCCACTTGTTATGTGCAGCCATCCATTTGTATCATTAAATGTTGGAAAAAGATTCTGAGACGTGTCGTCAGTTGAAAGTGGCGCCGATGCACAACAAACCACCGCTTTCTTGGATGCATATAAAGTTCGGCCCAACAACCATGGAACACCTACCACTTATTCAATTTGCTTTCGATATTGAGCTACAAACAAGCACCGTAAAGGTGATAAATGGAAAAAGACCGATACAAGCAATGAACGGGGTCCACCCGAGATTTCTAGATGTCCTCGCTCAAGAATCAACGTCATATGACCTTTTATGTTGGTCGAACTCCTATTATACAAGCCTTTCGAAATATCGCGTTTGAATTGCTCAACCCCACATGACATCAATGTCACTGGGACATGTACAAGCACAACTACAAACCGTGGCATGTTTTACGCACTACCGAGACACAAGACTTGCAAGCAGATGTTAGTTCGACTCGAGCCCGAATGCGATTCAACAAGAACCATTACAAGAATGGCGGTCTTTGCACAACTTCACCTTGGAAACAACATGGGTCTAGACAGTCTTGAAATGTTGGGGAAACGAGATTTTGACATACACAATAATTGGACCATACACGACGTTCCCCATGATTTGTAGATAACTGGTTCATCATTCATCGAGAGAGAGAGAAGGCGTGTTACACAATTAACAACAACATACATGCCACACCACCATCTTCCACACTCCTTTGTCTCCGTAACAACAAATAGCTCTTGATACCATACTACACCATTCAACAAACAAATCCCTTCTACCTCCACTAAGATTGATAATTCAAGGAACGGCTGGCACAGGAAAATCATTTCTGATAAATAAAATCCGGAATTCATTCACAACATCGACCATATCTCCCTCTCCTCTACTTGTGCTCGCCTTCTACCGGTGTTTCAAAGATTCAACATCTCTCGCATCCACAATCCACGCAGCCATGCGTATTCCAATCAAAGAACTAAAACTCCTCAAGGTAGTGCATTATCATCTTTTCAAGAATTGCTAAAACATATAGAATATGTTCTCATTGATGAAATGAGTTTCATCGAGCCAAAGTTGCTAAGCAAAATTGACAAAGAGGCTCCACGAAGCTTTCCCACACTCAAGAACATCCGATTTGGGAATAGATCGGTCATCCTCCTTGATGACCTTGGGCAATTACCGCCGGTTTTGGACAGTCCTCTTTACGTAAGTAATTCCTACTGAGAAACCCTTTGGAAGGGATTTCAATATTCCATTACATTGCATGAACAATATTTCGGCACAAGGAACAACCAATGCACATGAGTTTCATTCCGAATTTATTGCTCCACATGCGAGATTCGACCCCTCTAATTGAGGATTGGGAACTCTTGATGTCTCGCATGTACACACACCCTAACTCGCAGAGCTCAACATTTTTAAGGATGCACCACATTTGTTTGCAAAAATGATCAAGTGGCATGCCACAACCTACGATGTTGAAGGCATTGAACGCCTCGATCGCCCAATCCATTCTTTGAAAGTAACAGCGGATTGGACCAGAAATCTCGATGATGATCGGTTACTGAACACAACGTTACGTTATGCAAACAACAAAAATCATGCTTATTGCAAATCTATGGGTTGATGCAGGCCTCGTGAATGGTGCCACAGAACAATCACGACATTGTCTCACGACGCATCATCACGCAACCACCAAAGCATTACCTTTATTTGTTGTCGTAAAATTTGATAGATACAACGGCCCATGTTGGGATCCTCTCAACCCTTACATATTCCCATACCCCCTATTTCCGGAGGGAATCGAAGATAGTGCCGCCGATTAAAATGGCACTGGGGATTAACTATCCACAAGTCGCAGGACTTACTTTGCACGCGGAGCAACCATGCGACATTGGAACCACCGAAAGGTAGGGTCCGACATTCACACTTTCTCTCCAGTACCTCGCTTGCAAATCTATAAATCTGCGCATTTCACCCGCTTTTTCATTCGAGAGATACTCAAATATGGCGCACGTACTAAAGACCTCAAGCAAGAAGAAAGGAGGAAGCAAGACTACTATCACTCAACCCATCGTAAATACTAGCTTCACGCTTTCATAACACCTCAAATACTACTATACTCAACATTTCTTCTATCGAAAGCGTGAGGTCATTGAGGGATATCAAATGTAATCAAGTTTATTGAAACTAAACTTGCCCACTAAAGGCTACCACTCATGATATAAATACTACAAACGTATACATGTCTCATTACGTACGTATACCTACATTTATTTAATGTCCTCCAAATATGGTATGCACCTTTAAAAGTATAAACTCAGTAACATAATTAAATGTACACATACAACATTACAATGTAATGTTTCAACTAAAGTCCTACACTACAACTATCAATCACACACATTATCAATTGTATAATAAATGTTTCTCCAACAAAACACCAACTGAACAACCAATGCACAACTAACAACATCAACTATAAAATTGATTAACTATCGAAAACGATATCACAAGTAATCATGTATGAATTTATAACAAGTTTGAAATGTAGAAACAACCTTCAGATTAAGTGGATCAATAATAACTGTACCTCTAAATCAAATAACATATACCGTTCGGCGTTCACATCTCATGAAACACATGCGATTGCTAGTATATATACCTGTCAACTATGACAGTCATATATTTAAAATGGCTGTATTTTGACATCTAAAATGACTATCTAAACGCCTTGCAAAATCCAGCACTAAATTAGGCTCCAAGTTTCGAACGCAAATGAATACTTACCAAACCGGCCCACTTGAACCGTCTCGCTATGGGGCTCTGAGAGCAAAACTTAATCCTCGCATGATGTCCGTTTCAACGTCAGTACTATGAAAATCTGACCGTCCACGAGTGTCAAATATGGTCCTCACAGGGATATTCCAAACACGAGATCCTTGCACTGAAGAAATGTGGGTCTATAACCGATGATGGACAGTCAAATATGATCCTCACACTGAAGAAATGTGGCTGTGATGGACAGTCAGATATGATCCTTGCACTGAAGAAATGTGGCTGTGATGGACAGTCAAATATGGTCCTCACAGGGACATCATTTTGGCTGTGATCAGTCGAAGTACTCCCGAGTCCTACGTATCCACTTGGCTTCTCAATTTCCCCCCGTGAACTGTTTAGCAAAACTTAATCATCGCCGACCACTTTCGGTACTACGAAAATCTGACCGTCCACTTCATTATATTCAAGTGCTTGGCGTAATATTTTTGTATTCTCCAAAGACGAGAATTTAAGCTTTTTATTACCTCCGATGGTTAGTCTTCACTTGCTTAATGGCAGAAAATGCAATTAAAATTTTTGGAATGTCTTATTTTACTCTTAATTCATACTTTTAGTTTGTTTTTCTTTTAAATTGAAAATGCGGCCATTTTAACATTTAGCAATTATATAATACTTTTATAAAAAGATAACTAAAAAGTTGTTGTGGATCATCAACTCTATGATGAATGTCGATTGCATTTTTAAGCTAAATTACATGTTTACTATGGGAAAATCCAGAAGCGGAGTTCGACGGAAAAATTTAATCCTTGCCAACCATGTAATGTCCGCATCAACATCTCGGTACTTTTGAAATCAAACCGTCAACATGTGTCAACATCTTCCGCCCGTCCACATCTTCGGCCATATCGACGTCCATGCACTAGCGAAATTTTAACCATCCACGCCTTCATCAACGCTCACGCGTGTTAATTTCCATGTTTCATAGGTCGATCGAGCATTGGATGCTAAGTTGACTTTGGGTCATCTTCAAAGTGGAAATAAGAAAAAAAAAAAAAGTTTAAGGTTGAATATGTGTCGTATAATCATTATTCACCTTCCACGTGGTCCTACTACCGATTATACATGTTGCATGTGTATGTATTGCCTACACCCGAGGGAATGGAAATCATTCATTTACGTACTTCTATATTCATAAAACAATAAATAAAAAGTTGTTTTGGTTCAAATCGGTTCTATGATGTAAAGTAGATTGCATTTTTAGGGTGAAATGCATGTTTGCTATGGGAAAATCCTAGGGGCAAAGCTCGAGACGAAAAATGTAATCCTTGTTAACCATGTAATGTCCGTGACAACATCCAGTAATATGGAAATGAGACTGCACGTGTGTCAACATCTTCTACCCGTCCATGACTTTGGCCATATCGATGTCCATGCACTAGCGAAATCATAACCGTCCACGTCTTTGTCATTGTCCACGATAGTGTTAAGTTCCATGTTTCACAGGTCGGGTCGAGCATTGGATGGTAAGTTGACTTTGGGTCATCATCACGGTGGAAATATGAAAAGAAAAAAAATTAAGGTTGAATAAGTGTCGCATAAGCATTAGTCGCCTTCCACGTGGTCCTATTACCGATTATACATGTTGCACATGCATGTGTCAGCTTACACTAGACAAGAATGGAAACCATTCATTTAATAGACTTCTCTATTCGTAAAATGATAAATAAAAAGTTTTTTTGGTTTGTTAGCTCTATGATTAAAGCTATATTGCACTTTTAGGCCGAAATGCATGTTTATAATGGGAAAATTTTTGGGGGTGGAGCTCGACGGAAAAAATTTAATCCTCACCTACCATCTAATGTCCATATCAATGTCCAATACTATGGAAGTTAGACTGTCCATGTGTGTTAACATATTTTTCCCATCCACATCTTTAGCCATATCGATCTCCATGCACTAGCGAAATCATAACTATTCAAGTCTTCATCAATCCATGACAGCAAGTTGTTAAGTTTCATGTTTCACAGTCCGGTCGAGCATTGGATGCTAAGTTTACTTTGGTCATCATCACAATGGAAATACGAAAGGAAAAAGTTTAATGTTGAATAAGTGTCCCATACGCATTAGTCACCTTCCACGTGGTCCTACCGCCGATTATAAATATTGCACGTGCATGTAATACCTACACCCAGATGAGAATATAAACCATTCAATTTATAGACTTCTGTATTGATTTCCCATTTATTGATGACCTCTTTTAGTAAGCATTACTCTTATAACAATTTCATATAGTTCCTTTGTCAAGAAATGTATGCTAATGTGCATGGATTTCAAAACAAAGTGGTGACAAGATTTGCACAGAATCATCTCTCCTATGGCCACCAAGGTCCTAAAGATAACAACGACTTCATGAGATGATGAAAAATTTCCAAATGAGCATTTTCTTTCTGAGTAGATTCAAAACGTCTAGTTAATGTTTGTATGTACTTATTTGACTGCATTTTGCAAATATCTATTACATTTAAGTATTCGAAAGAGAATTTGTTGTCTCCTAAAACTACTTTTCATTTTCCAAGTTAAATTTGAAATTTCAAGCTCTCGCCTCCCTAAAGTATTTAAGCCAAGTTGAAGGTTCGAAGAGATAGCAAAATCTGTGCCCTAGTGTTGTTTAAATCTCTATTTTGCTCATTTTGAGAAATTCTCCATCTCCCGGTCTGTGCATGAAATATCCTCTTTACAATCTCCTTTTTGATCGAAATTGTTCGCTTGTTCTATGGCCTGGGTCATCAAATCATTGTTTTTCTTCCATGCCTCTGATTGCTAAGGAAATTCAAAAATTGGACTCAAAATGGCGAAGTTCTCTTCCTCTGTATATTTTCCCATAGTTGGGAATGCTAGGCATTTCCTTCCCTACCAATCTTCAAATTTTACCTTTCTTATCCAATTTTTATTTATAAGAAATCAAACAGATTAAAAATAAATTAAAAAACCATTTATAAATCAAAATCAATAAAATATGTAATAGCTATTTAAATCTTAATTTATGGAGAGAATCAAATTTTGAATAGACATGTCATTTTGTCATTTAAATTATATATATACCTGTCAACTATGACAGTCATATATTTAAAATGGCTGTATTTTGACATCTAAAATGACTATCTAAACGCCTTGCAAAATCCAGCACTAAATTAGGCTCCAAGTTTCGAACGCAAATGAATACTTACCAAACCGGCCCACTTGTTTTTTAAAATAATTTTAACACCTAGTTCCCGACCAATGAACTCACAAAATTAATAAAAATAATAAACATTCAAACATCCACTGCTCTGCACCTTCAATCTGCATTAGCAGCATGTGCGGAAGCGTTAATCAAAACAATAGAAGAAATACAGTACGTTCAATCGGCAGCATGTCTAAACGGAAAAAATAGATATTACTTGAATAAAAAGCATGGCGTTACAGTTTTGACAGGAACAGTTACACAACAAATCTTACACTCAATAATTAGCCGGATCGACGTCCGCCATTGTCGCTCTCAGGGCTGCTATCATTCGAAATTAATGTGTGTTGTAACTTATCCTCCTGTCCACTGAATAACTGAACTTCAACTTAAAAACAAACATATCCAGAAATTTAAAACACCACCAAAACAGAGTTGGTATTATAGCTTAGGATGTTCTGCCTACGGTTTATTGCATGGGGGCACTTAACTTATTTTAAATAGAAGGTATATATATTATACCTTATTTTTTACATAGTTTTTGCGATAGATGGAAGCTGCACTTTTTTAATTACTGACGAAGATGACGATGATGAATGTAGGAAATAACAGATTTGCTTCATCATCAAGGGCGCATTCTCGGAATGAGGAGTGCAGAGATGGAAATCATGGTTTTCGCCTTTCGTCTCAATCAACTCTGCATCTTTGCCCGCCTTCTTCAGCGCCTCGTAATAACAGACATGTCTCTCTTTAAAAATCTCCTTTTCCGCAACAAACACAGCAATCCTCGAATAAACAAGATTGGAAAAGGTTGCAGAGCCCTGTGCAAGAGGGTTGCAGAATGGGTGATCTTTATTGGCCCCGTCTGGCAGAACCAACTTCCAGATATCGTCACACGTTTTCATCAATCCCTGGTTTTGAGAGCTCCGCTCGCACCCGATCATTTCTACTCCACCAAAGAAGGGGTGAACCAGAATGCCCCCCACCAAACGCAGACGCTCCCATTCTTTGTGGCGAGTTCCCACATGGTGAACGATGTTTCCTCCCGCGCTGTCGCCCGCCACGAAGCAGGCTGCGAGATCCGCATGGGATTCGATCCAGGGATCGAGTCCCGTTTCCAGCCATTGGAGCACGCTGAAGCAGTCGTCGTAGGCGGCAGGGAGGCGGTGTTCCGGTGCATTCCGGAAATTCACAGAGACGCAGATGACGTTGGCTTGTTTGGCCAGTAAATTCAGATAATCGTGGTACCTTGCGGTGGCCGGGGACTGTATGCAGAAGGCCCCTCCGTGAAGGTAAACGACTAGAGGAATTTTGTGGGTCTTATCCATACCGTGAGGAAGGTAGATGCGCACGTAAAGCCCCGTGTTGTCATCCAAAATGACGTCTTTGGAGGCCACTTCTCCGTCGGGTGAATTCCCGGGGGGCACATCGTCTGGAGGTGGTAAGCGTTCCACACTTCCATCAGAGTAAACTCTCAAGTAGGGAGAAGCGTCAAAACTTATGAAACGCGGCTCCATTTCTACACAGAATGAATCGACGAAGCTACTTCTAAGTAGGTTAAAAAGAAAGCTCGTGGGTGCTCGCACTCACTCGGCCTTCTCAATTTCCCACGTGAACCGTCTCGCTATGGGGCTCTGAGAGCAAAACTTAATCCTCGCATGATGTCCGTTTCAACGTCAGTACTATGAAAATCTGACCGTCCACGAGTGTCAAATATGGTCCTCACAGGGATATTCCAAACACGAGATCCTTGCACTGAAGAAATGTGGGTCTTATAACCGATGATGGACATCATTTTGGCTGTCATCAGTCGAAGTACTCCCTAGTCCTAGGTATCCACTTGCCTTTTCAATTTTCCCCGTGAACTGTTTAGCAAAACTTAATCATCGCCGACTACGAAAATCTGACCGTCCACTTCATTATATTCAAGTGCTTGGCGTAATATTTTTGTATTCTCCAAAGACGCGGAACATTAGAAATTTTGAGAATTTAAGCTTTTTATTACCTCCTATGGTTAGTCTTCACTTGCTTAATGGCAGAAAATGCAATTAAAAAATTTGGAATGTCTTATTTTACTCTTAATTCATACTTTTAGTTTGTTTTTCTTTTAAATTGAAAATGCGGCTTCTAATTGTTTTAGTTAAAACAATTAGCCATTTTAACATTTAGCAATTATATAATACTTTTATAAAATGATAACTAAAAAGTTGTTGTGGATCATCAACTCTATGATGAATTGAAAATTGCATTTTTAAGCCAAATTGCATGTTTACTATGGAAAAATCCAAGAAGTGGAGCTCTGACAGAAAAATTTAATCCTTGCCAACCATGTAATGTCCGCATCAACATCTAGTACTTTTGAAATCAAACCGTCAACATGTGTCAACATCTTTCGCCCATCCACATCTTCACCATATCGGCGTCCATGCACTAGCGAAATTTTAACCATCCACGTCTTCATCAACGTCTACGACATTGTTAATTTCCATGTTTCATAGGTTGGATTGAGCATTGGATGCTAAGTTGACTTTGGGTCATCTTCATAGTGGAAATAAGAAAGCAAAAAAGTTTAAGGTTGAATACGTGTCGTATAATCATTATTCACCTTCCACATGGTCCTACCGCCGATTATACATGTTGCGTGTGCATGTATTGCCTACACCCAATGGGAATGGAAAGCATTCATTTATAGACTTCTATATTCATAAAACAATAAATAAAAAGTTGTTTTGGTTCGTCAGTTCTATGATGAAAAGTAGATTGCATTTTTAGGGTAAAATGCATCTTTACTATGGGAAAATCCTGGGGGCGAAGCTCGACAAGAAATGTAATCCCTGCGACCATGTAATGTCCATGAAAACATCCAAGAATATGGAAATGAGACCGTCCACATGTGTCAACATCTTCCACCCGTCCATGAATTTGGCCATATCGATGTCCATGCACTAGCGAAATCATAACCATCTACATCTTTGTCAATGTCCACGATAGTGTTAAGTTCCATGTTTCACAGTGTCGGGTTGAGCATTGATGGTAAGTTGACTTTGGGGTCATCATCACTATGGTGGAAATATGAAAGGAAAAAAGTTTAAGGTCAATAAGTGTCGCATAAGAATTAATCTCGCTCCATGTGGTCCTATTGCCGATTATACATGTTGCACATGCATGTGTGCCTACACTGACAAGAATGGAAATTATTCATTTAATAGACTTCGTATTCGTAAAATGACAAATAAAAAGTTTGTTTGGTTCGTTAGCTCTATGATGAAAGCTAGATTGCACTTTTAGGCCGAAATGCATGTTTATAATGGGAAAATTTGTGGGGCGGAGTTTTGACGGAAAAAATTTAATCCTCTCCTACCATCTAATGTCCATATCAATGTCCAATACTATGGAAGTTAGATTGTCCATGTGTGTTAACATATTTTTCCCATCCACGTCTTTAGCCATATCGATCTCCATGCACTAGGAAATCATAATTGTTCAAGTCTTCATCAACATCCATGATAAGTGTTAAGTTTCATGTTTCACAGTCCGGTCGAGCATTGGATGTTAAGTTTACTTTGGGTCATCATCACAATGGAAATACGAAAGGAAAAAAAATTAATGTTGAATAAGTGTCGCATAAGCATTAGTCACCTTCCACGTGGTCCTACCGCCGATTATAAATGTTGCACGTGCATGTAATACCTACACCCAATGAGAATAAAAACCATTCAATTTATAGACTTCGTATTGATTTCCCATTTATTGATGACCTCTTTAAGTAAGCATTACTCTTATAACCATTTCGATAGTTCCTTTGTCAAGAAATGTATGATAATGTGCATGGATTTCAAAACAATGACAAGATTTGCACATAATCATCTCTCCTATGGCCACCAAGGTCCCTAAAGATAACAACGACTTCATGAGATGATGAAAAAGTTCCAAATGAGTATTTTCTTTCTGAGTAGATTCAAAACATCTAGTTAATGTTTGTATGTACTTATTTGACTGCATTTTGCAAATATCTATTACATTTAAGTATTCAAAAATCTGTTGTCTCCCAAAACCACTTTTCGTTTTCCAAGTTAAATTTGAAATTTCAAGCTCTCACCCTCCTAAAGTATTTAAGCCAAGTTGAAGGTTCAAAGAGATAGCAAAATCCGTGCCCTAGTGCTATTTAAATCTCTGTTTTGCTCATTTTGAGAAATTCTCCATCTCTCGGTCTGTGCATGAAATATCCTCTTTACAATCTCCTTTTTGATCGAAATTGTTTGCTTGTTCTATGGCCTAGGTCGTCAAATCATTGTTTTTCCTCCATGCCTCCTGGATTGCGAAGGAAATTCAAAAATTGGACTCAAAATGGCAAAGTTCTCTTCCTTTGTGTATATTTTCCATTGTTTGAATGCTAGGCATTTCCTTCCCCACAATTTTACCTCAACATCCCCAAGTGATACGTGGGTCTCTCTGATTGGATGCAGTTCGGTCATATTTCAAAATCCAGTGGAAGAAACAACGCATCCAAACGACACAACTCTAGGGGCAGGGTCCAAGGGACAATCTTCAATTAAGCGTAGGCTTTCCACGTGTCCCAGGTACAAAATGAAGGTAAAACAGGTAAAATCGGCTAAGTATGGAAGTCTCAGCAGATGGCTCCACGTGCCGCAATGACGCAATTTTGAAGGTGGGGCATAAAGGGTCAATTACCAAATCAACGCCATATCGCCAAATCGGATGTATCTGTGGTCGAGTCATTGGAGAGGCAGAGTTGGCCATTCAAAATTCTAACCCCAATGGAAGGAGACACGCATCAACTTGGAACAATTTTACAAGACGCTTTCAAAGCAGATGAGCAGGCCATCGGGGATTTGATATTTTGAGCCTCTTTGTAAAAAAGGTGAAAAGTTAAAAAGTAACTGTAGCCCCGATCAAGCTATCAAGGAAAAAGTCAAATCTTGAACCCATAGGGAAAAATTCAAAGGTGAAGCCTCGCCGTTGAAAATTCAAAGCAGATGAGCTGGGCCATTGGGGGATTTGAGATTTTGAGCTTCTTTGTAAAAAAGGTGAAAATTTAAAAAGTGACCCGTAGCCCCGATTAGGCTATAAAGGGAAAAAGTCAAAGTTGAAGCCCACAGGAAAAAAGTCAAAGTGGGAGAGTGGAATGGCGGAGGAATTTGAGTTTTTGAGCCTTTTTCCAAAAAAGGTTAAAATGTTGAGAAAAGGGCTGCGACCCCATTTCCAATGAAAACGTGCCACGTGCCTAAGTTAAAAAGTTGAAGCGGGGGTGCGGGCCAATTTGTTCCAAATTGCCAAATCTCTAAAAAATCGCAAAACACAAAGGGCTTTCCCTCGTACCCACTCCAATCTCTTCCTACCACGTGGATGGCCCAATTTCAAAGTTATAAGATAAAATAAAATGGTCTGTATTCAAACTGCAAATCAAATGTAACGTTTCAGAGACACGATCTAGTTTTTAACCCGCCATGAGTGTTTTCTTCACAATGGAGGAATTTGAAGAGGCATAAATGATTTGTAAAGTTGTAACCATTTTGGAAAAGGATATAATGGCTCCTCATAGCCATTCCAAAGGGTTGACGATTGATTTCAAAAAGACCAGAGTGCTCTGTACCTGGAAAAGACAGAAAAATGCCATACTTCTTCTATTTTCCCTTCTCCTTAGATTTTCCTCTATTCTCAAAGCTCTGTACAAATTCTGCTTTAGCTTCAATAATAAAAGAAGGAATTTTTTCCTTTTTGATTGAGGGATTGATTGGTACCTTGTGACCAATGAATTTTATTTGGTCTTGTAGCTTCTCCTACGGATTTGTTTTTCTTCTAACTATAAATGCATGTAAATGAAATTTCTAATTAATGTGTGTGGGCATCTGATATTCTACTCACAACATTAGTTTTCTCCTACCTCCATTTTCACTCTTCTTCCCTTTCCAAGACAAAGTTTCTTCTCTAGTGAGACATTGCTAGCTTTTCCACAGGGTCTGGTGGAGTGCCCTATTGGATCTTTGGTCGAAAGGCCACCATTGAAATCCACCTTTTATGCATGCACCTACGGAAGTTGTACCATTCAAGTAGAGGGACTTAGATTCCCATAGCATTGGCTTGAAACCCACCAATTTTTCCACAAGACAAATTTTCTCGCCAACGAAATCATATTCTATTTTTAGGGATTATAATGGAGCGTTGCCACATGTTCTTTTTTTGTTCACCATAAATTACATATTTTTGTGCGGTGCCATTTTGAATTGTTGTCTATCATGCAGCAAAGATGTCGATATTTATGTAAAATTATTGGTTTCCCATTAATTTATTTATTATTGTATGTCCATCTCGATGCTCAAGGTATTTTTATCGTCCATGGTTTCCCTTCTCTTTTTGAAATTTTTGAGTGTTCCTACTCAATCTTCTTGTTCTCATGATGGATTCATTCATTTCAATGTTATTCTTTTCTTTTGACACCTCTCTCTATATTAATTATAATCAATTTTCTAGTTTGGCTTTTATTTCATATTTGTATTTTCTTAGTGTTGTTCATGTTGCATTTATGTTTCTTATTTAATATATCTTTTTGCATTTAAGAAATCTTAATATTGTATTCACACATCTCATTTAGGTTGTTACCCTTTCAAATTTGGTATGCTCTTGTGAGGTCAATAATGCAAAGGTCACATGTCCAAGATTTTAAGTCAACGCGGGAAGGCGGATCGCCAGAGGTAATTTGGATTTTAACTATTTTTGTTGAAAGGGTGAAGACATTTTAAAACATCCGCGCCTCCTTCAACACTTAGAGATGCCACGTGTCCTAAAGCGGATCATCGGGAAAGAATAGAAATGTTGGCTTTTGTGTTAAAAATCGCAAAGGTTAAAAACAACCCGCACCTCTGCCGATGCCTAAGGAAGCCACGTGTTAGTCTGCTGACTGCATTTAAGGCGGTCCTACAGGAAACTTTGGAATTTTTGCCAATTTTTCAAAAATTGAAGTTAGAAGACATGGGCTCGCGAACCCGCGGAAGTGGTTTTCCAAAAGTGAAGTGGCAGGGCTATGGGGCCGTGGAGTAAACTTAGCAAAAGTAACTTTTGAACTTAGAAATTTTTATTTTTTAAAACAAAATTGATACAAAACTTCAGATGGCCATAAATTTTGACTGAAGCTCGATTTGAGAAAATAAGGACTTTTTGGAAAGGGCTCAAACTCCTCTTTGCATAGGAAGCAAAAATCTTATTTTCAATAAACTTAGATGGGTGAAATTTAAGAAAACATCTTTCCTGCCATATAAAATGTGAACTGAACTTTTCAACTACTAGATTTAATTCGATCCACCATTCTTCCTTCTCCAACATGCCAAACCGACATGGAGAATCGAACTTGATAGAAATTTGATGGATTTGCAAGGATTAATTGATCATGGTTGGGATTTCAAAATGTATTTAATTCTCCTTTTTCTGCAAAGGTGTTTTTCTACCTCTTACCCGATTAATAAAGTTCGAGTAAATTTTTTTGAGCAATATAATTAGTTTTGGAATGTGTTTTGATCATCCTTAGTTCATTTTAATGTTTATACTTGTCTTTCATTGTTGTATATTTTTATGAACATTTTTATGATGTTTATTGTAGGTTTACAGTGATCTAAAAGAAATCTACGTATTTTAAACTATAAATTAATCTATTTCATTTGCCATACTTCAAATATTTAAGTTCATTCCATTCCAATTTTACAATGGTTAACTTTCCTTTAATCAATGCATGAAGAGCAAGAATGTAGTTCTATTTTCAAAACATGCCTTTCAAATAATATAGGGAAATGTAATATTTCCTAACATAGACTTTTCCATCCTTCAAACAGAGAGTTTGCAAAAGTATTTCAATCAACAGATTTCCAAACAGGAGCAACTCCATTTTATATAAAGTAAATCAACTTCTGTTAAATTGAAATAATTTCTTTAGAACTTCTTTTCCAGTTCACCAAATGACAACATACAAAATAAATCTTTCTCATTCGAATGTAACTTTCACATCCATAAAAACAAAGCATCTTTTCACCACAAATAGTATTACAATGTCATCCACTTAAAGTGGGAAATTTTTACAATAAGGAACCCAAAGAGGACTGTGAAATTGTCTTCATACATAGCTCTAAGAAACAACAACAAGAGAGATCTGCCAGATTTCATTTGGTCACAACAAAGAAAAGGGGGAGAGGCAACGCTCTCCACCCAACCAAGAATTCCAATGAAGAGGAGAAGTCGTCCTCCTCATTGGCCCCAGCCCCAACCACATTACAATAGGAAATGGATTCAACTCATGGCAATAAACAAGCTTCCACAACACAATTCAAGATTTTACAATCGTATACAAATCAAATAATGCAATGAGAGTCACAAGAAAGACAACAACAAAATACACAAGGCT
Source organism: Taxus wallichiana var. yunnanensis (assembly GCA_018340775.1). Classification (NCBI taxonomy): domain Eukaryota; kingdom Viridiplantae; phylum Streptophyta; class Pinopsida; order Cupressales; family Taxaceae; genus Taxus; species Taxus wallichiana. Next base: position 674,089,532 of record CM031236.1, read on the forward strand.
TCATCATACAACATCCAAAGGAGTAAGATCTATGGGGGAAATTTCTTATACCTCCCAATGGGAAATGGATGTCCACCTTAAAACCCACCAATATATTCATCTCAAAACCCCTACATACTCTTATGCCTCCCCGAAGTACCTCTTATACCTCCCATTCCCTTATGCCTCCCTCCTCTTATGGATCCCCCATAACAAGTAAGAAATGCATGCTATCTCTTTTCTAATGTGGAAACCCATCCCAAACTCCCTCCACAAAATAACTCTTATGCCTCCCCACAAGAAATATCCCCATAGTCGTCTCCTACACCTCACTTAGGCAATCTGCCCAACCAACCCATAAACATATCAAACACTCAACAACATTCATATATGAATAAAATAAAAAGAACACATTTTAAAAGAGTCAAGATCCTACCTCTCCATGATAGAGCTTGATCCAAAAGTTCAACAATAAGCTTCTTCAAATCCCAACAGTCCCAAAGTACCAACAAATCCACAAGCATCCAAAATCCTCTAACTCTCTCCAATTGCAAGAGCACCAAACCAACATGAAGTAACCCCCAAACAAGCCAAAGAATTCCAATAAATAGAAAAGGGAGAGAGGAGGATGAGGTGGCTCCATGTAGGATGCCACATCACTCATCCTCAACTCCATCTCACAAGTCAACTTCAAACTCCAAGGAACAATTAATAAGTGGGTGAGTAAAATGACATTTTACTTACACACACAATCCAAGCCCACATCCCTTAAGGACCAAAATTAATTTCATGCAAGAAGGTGCAATAAAACTTACAACTTGCCTTCCCAAAATACATAATAAGGCCTAATTTTGACTCCCCAATCCCTTAGGTAGGGTTGGTATAGCAATTTAAGAGGTGTGAGACAAGTTTAACTTGTCCCACAAGCCTCCAAAATCAGCCCCTAAGGACAGATCCGAATTTCAAAAGGAAGGTGGAGTGTTTCACACTCCAAGTTACTTACACATTACTTACAACACATAATCCAAGAGCCATCAGCTCTAATAAATGCATTATTTTGACCCATTTTAATTTATTTAACAACATGATTACTCACTAATCTAGACACAAATAAAATAAATAATAAAGGGGAAAATACATCACTAAAAATCACATACTAAAATTAAACAAAAGAAACTAAATAAAAGAATACACATAACCCCTTGGTCACATTTGAAGGTGATCCCCCATGGGAACCCCTAACATTAATTCAAACATGCACAAATAACAAATACACGTTGCCATGGTGACCCTTGTTGAATTCATCTAGAATTCCAATGTGGTTGGTCTCCAATCCCCGATATTTGTTGTGACATGTTTACCTACAAACACATAACACCTCCTTCGGCCTCATGGGTGCATCAAAACATCCAAAATGAATATACAATATAATTCCAAAATCATCTATATATGAATCAAAACAACATCTAGGCTAGTAATGATATCATTTACAATTTCATCAATAACAGTATGCTCGTAATATTAGTTCAATTTTATAGGTCTACTCAAAATGACGAAGTATCACATGTCCGAAACACACACACACACACACACACACACACACACACACACACACACACACACACAACCATGTCAATCATCATATCAACATCAATGTAAAATGTCTCCAATAATCCACATGCATCATATATGAATCGAAATCAACAATAGTCCATGATCTCTAACATCTAACATCATGCCATATCAAAAGCTACAATAACATCCATAAGTATAGTTGACAGTATCATAATCAATAACAAAAAGTGTCGAAGGGAAGTGGGCACTACATCTCCCTCCCCTTAGACTAAAATTTCTCCTCGAAGTCACTATAACGGGTGTAGAAACTGAAATCATAGCAAGTAAAATCCTCCCATGTAGCCGTAGTTTCATCATATCTCCCCACTTCCCACTTCAACAGTCAAACCCTGATCTTTTTTTCCTCGAAGGTCCAGGGTCCTGTGCTCTATAATGCGAGATGGGCTCCACCATCACCTTACCCGATCCAAAGACATGCAGTGAGTTCAAATCCATCACATGAGAAGGATCTGTAATATATCTCCTAAGTAAATAAACATGAAACACATCATGGATGCAAGACAAACTAGGTGGCAACGCTGTCATACGGTAGGCCAAAGGACCGATACGCTCCAAGATATAAAGGGGACCACGAAGAAAATATGATCCTCACACTTTGAAGAAATGTGGGCATGATGGACAGTCAAATATGATCCTCACATCTTTGAAGAAATTTGGCTGTGATGGACAATCGAGATATGATCCTTGCCTTTGAAGAAATGTGGCTATGATGGACAATCAAATATGGTCCTCACAGGATAACCGATGATGGACATCATTTTGGCTATGATCGATCAAGTACTCACTTGGCTTCTCAATTTCCCCCAACTATTTAGCAAAACTTAATCATCGCCGACCACTTTCGGTACTACTAAAATCGACCGTCACTTCATTATATTCAAGTGCTTGGCGTAATATTTTTGTATTCTCCAAAGACGAGAATTTAAGCTTTTTATTACCTCCGATGGTTAGTCTTCACTTGCTTAATGGCGAAAATGCAATTAAAAAATTTGGAATGTCTTATTTTACTCTTAATTCATACTTTTAGTTTGTTTTTCTTTTAAATTGAAAATGCGGCCATTTTAACATTTAGCAATTATATAATACTTTTATAAAAAAATAACTAAAAGTTGTTGTGGATCATCAACTCTATGATGAATGGCGATTGCATTTTTAAGCTAAATTACATGTTTACTATGGGAAAATCCAGAAGCGGAGCTCGGCGAGAAAAAATTTAATCCTTGCCAACCATGTAATGTCCGCATCAACATCCGGTACTTTTGAAATCAAACCATCAACATGTGTCAACATCTTCCGCCCATCCACATCTTCGGCCATATCGACGTCCATGCACTAGCGAAATTTTAACCATCCACGTCTTCATCAACGTCTACGTCGGTGTTAATTTCCATGTTTCATAGGTCGATCGAGCATTGGATGCTAAGTTGACTTTGGGTCATCTTCAAAGTGGAAATAAGAAAAAAAAATGTTTAAGGTTGAATATGTGTCGTATAATCATTATTCACCTTCCATGTGGTCGTACTTACTGCGATTATACATGTTGCATGTGTATGTATTGCCTACACCCGACGGGGAATGGAAAGCATTCATTTACATACTTCTATATTCATAAAACAATAAATAAAAATTTGTTTTGGTTAAATCAGTTCTATGATGAAAAGTAGATTGCATTTTTAGGGTGAAATGCATGTTTGCTTTATGGGAAAATCCTAGGGGCGGCTCGAGACATGGTAAATGTAATCCTTGTTAACCATGTAATGTCTGTGACAACATCCGCATTAATATGGAAATGAGACTATCCACGTGTGTCAACATCTTCCACCCGTCCATGACTTTGGCCATATCGATGTCCATGCACTAGCGAAAACATAACCGTCTACGTCTTTGTCAATGTCCATGATAGTGTTAAGTTCCATGTTTCACAGGTCGGGTCAAGCATTGGATGGTAAGTTGACTTTGGGTCAACATCACGGTGGAAATATGAAAAGAAAAAAGTTTAAGGTTAAATAAGTGTCACATAAGCATTAGTCACCTTCCACATGGTCCTATTGCCGATTATATATGTTGCACATGCATGTGCTGCCTACACTCGACAAGAATCGAAACCATTCATTTAATAGACTTACGTATTCATAAAATGATAAATAAAATGTTTTTTTGGTTCATTAGCTTTATGATGAAAGCTAGATTGCACTTTTAGGCGAAATGCATGTTTATAATGGGAAAATTTGTGGGGGTGGAGCTCGACGGAAAAAATTTAATCCTCACCTACCATCTAATGTCCATATCAATGTCCAATACTATGGAAGTTAGGTTTTCCATGTGTGTTAACATATTTTTCTCATCCACGTCTTTAGCCATATCGATCTCCATGCACTAGCAAAATCATAACTGTTCAAGTCTTCATCAACATCCATGACAGTGTTAAGTTTCATGTTTCACAAGTCTGTCGAGCATTGGATCTTTGAGTTTACTTTGGGTCATCATCACAATGGAAATACGAAAGTAAAAAAGTTTAATGTTGAATAAGTGTCGCATAAGCATTAGTCACCTTCCACGTGGTCCTACTACCGATTATAAATGTTGCACGTGCATGTAATACCTACACCCGATGAGAATAGAAACCATTCAATTTATAGACTTATGTATTGATTTCCCATTTATTGATGACCTCTTTAAGTAAGCATTACTCTTATAACAATTTCAGATAATTCCCTTGTTAAGAAATGTATGCTAATGTGCATGGATTTCAAAACAGTGACAAGATTTACACAGAATCATCTCTCCTATGGCCACCAAGGTCCCTAAAGATAACAACGACTTCATGAGATGATGAAAATTTTTCAAATGAGTATTTTCTTTCTGAGTAGATGAAAAATTTCTAGTTACTGTTTGTATGTACTTATTTGACTGCATTTTGCAAATATCTATTACATTTAAGTATTTGAAAGAGAATTTTTGTCTCCCGAAAACTACTTTTCATTTTCCAAGTTAAATTCGAAATTTCAAGCTCTCGCCCTCCTAAAGTATTTAAGCCAAGTTGAAGGTTCGAAGAGATAGCAAAATCTATGCCACTGGTGTTGTTTAAATCTCTATTTTGCTCGTTTTGAGAAATTCTCCATCTCCCGGTCTTCGCATGAAATATCCTCTTTGCAATCTCCTTTTTGATTGAAATTGTTCGCTTGTTCTATGGCCTGGCTCATCAAATCATTGTTTTGCTTCCATGCCTCTGGATTGCTAAGGAAATTCAAAAATTGGACTCAAAATGATGAAGTTCTCTTCCTCTATGTATTTTTCCCATAGTTGGGAATGCTAGGCATTTCCTTCCCCGTCAAATTTTACCTCAGCATACCCGGGTGATAAGTGGGTGTCTCTGATTGGATGTGGTTCGGTCATATTTCAAAATCCAACGAAGCGGCCAAGCGTCAAACAACACAACTCCGGGGCGGGGTCGAGGGACAATCCTCAATTAAGCACAGGGATTTCCACGTGTCCCAGTACAAAATGAAGGTAAAACAGGCAAAATTGGCTAAGTGTGGAAGGCTCAAGTAGATGGATCCACGTGCGCAATGACACAATTCAAAGTGGGGCGAAGGGTCAATTACCAATCAACGTCGGATTGCCATGTGGTCAAAGTCATTGGAGAGCGAGTTGGTCTTTGAAAAGTCTAACCCTACGATGGAAGGAGACACGTATCAACTGGCACAATTTTGAGCCTCTTTGTAAAAAAGGTGAAAAGGTGAAAAGTTAAAAAAGTAACTGCGCAGCCCCAATCAAGCTATCAAGGAAAAATTCAAATCTTGAGCCCACAGGAAAAAAGTCAAAGGTGAAGCTGTAGTTGAAAAGTCAAAGCGGATGAGCGGGCCATCGGGGGATTTGTGTTTTTGAGCCCCTTTGCAAAAAGGTGAAAATTTAAAAAGTGACCCATAGCCCCGATCAGGCTATAAAGGGAAAAAGTCAAAGTTGAAGCGCACGGAAAGAAGTCAAAGCGGGAGAGTGGAATGGCGGGGAATTTGAGTTTTTGAGATTTTTTCCAAAAATGGTTAAAATTTTGAGAAAAGGGCCGCGACCCCATTTCCAATGAAAATGTGCCACGTGCCTAAGTTAAAAAGTTTAAGCGAGTGCGGGCCAATTTGTTCCAAATTGCCAAATCTCTAAAAAAATTGCAAAAACGCAAAGGTCTTTCCCTCGTACCGCTCCAATCTCTTCATGCCACGTGGACGGCCCGATTTCAAAGTTATAAGATAAAATCAAATGGTCTCTATTCAAACTAGAAAATCAAATGTAACGTTTGAGTTGCACGATCCGGTTTTTAACCCGCCATGAGAGTTTTCTTAATGAATAGAGGAATTTAAAGAGGCATAAATGATTTGTAAAGTTGTAAAGCGTTTTGGAAAATGATAGAATGGCTCCTCATAGCCATTCTAAAGGGTTGGTGATTGATTTCAAAAAGACCAGAGTGCTCTGTACCTAGAAAAGACAAAAATGCCATACTTCTTCTATTTTCCCTTCTCCTTAGATTTTCCTCTATTCTCAAAGCTCTGTACAAATTATGCTTTAGCTTGATAATAAAAGAAGGAATTTTTTTTCCTTTTTGATTGAGGATTGATTGGTACCTTGTGACCAATGAATTTTATTTGGTCTTATAGCTTCTCCTACGGATTTATTTTTCTTCTAACTATAAATGCATGTAAATGAAATTTCTAATTAATGTGTGTGGGCATCTGATATTCTACTCACAACATTAGTTTTCTCCTACCTCCATTTTCACTCCCCTTCCCCTTTCCAAGACAAAGTTTCTTCTCTAGTGAGACATTGCTAGCTTTGCCACTGGGGTCAGTGGAGTGCCCCTATTGGATCTCTAGTCGAAAGGCCACCATTGAAATCCACCTTTTATGCATGCACCTACAAAAGTTGTACCGTTCATGTAGAGAGACTTAGATTCCCATAGCATTGGCTTGAAACCCACCAATTTTTCCACAAGACAAATTTTCTTGCCAACGAAATCATATTCTATTTTTTTAGGGATTACAATGGAGCGTTGCCACATGTTCTTTTTGTTCACCATAAATTACATATTTTTTTTCCGGTGCCATTTTGAATTGTTGTCTATCATGCAGCAAAGATGTTGATATTTATGTAAATTTGTTGGTTTCCCATTAATTTATTTATTATTGTATGTCCATCTCGATGGTCAAGGTATTTTTTATCATCCATGGTTTCCCATCTCTTTGCTTGAAATTTTTGAGTGTTCTACTCAATCTTCTTGTTCTCACAATGGATTCATTCATTTCCAATGTTATTCTTTTCTTTTGACACCTCTCTCTATATTAATTATAATCAATTTTCTAGTTTGGCTATTTTTTCATATTTGTATTTTCTTAGTGTTGTTCATGTTGCATTTATGTTTCTTATTTAATATATCTTTTTGCATTTAAGAAATCTTAATATTGTATTCACACATCTCATTTAGGTTGTTACCCTTTCAAATTTGGTATGCTCTTGTGAGGTCAATAATGCAATGGTCATGTGTCCAAGATTTTAAGTCAACGCGGGAAGGTGGGTCGCCAGAGGTAATTTGGATTTTAACTCTTTTTGTTGAAAGGGTGAAAAGGTTTTAAAACATCCGCGCCTCCTTCGACGCTTAGAGATGCCACGTGTCCGGAAGCGGACCGTTAGGGAAAGCATAGAAATGTTGGCTTTTGTGTTAAAAATCACAAATGGTTAAAAACAACCTACGCATCTTCCGATGCCTAACGAAGCCACGTGTCGAGTCCAACAGTTGACCTGACATGTGGTGAAGGCGGGCCAATGGGGAAACATAGGAATTTTTGCCAATTTTTCAAAAATTGAAGTTAGAAGATGCGGGCACATGAACCTGCGGAAGTGGTTTTCTAAAAGCGAAGTGGCGGGACTATGGGGCCGTGGAGTAAACTTAGCAAAAGTAACTTTTGAACTTAGAAATTTTTATATTTTTAAAACAAAATTGATACAAAACTTCAGACGGCCATAAATTTTGACTGGAAGCTCGGATTTGAGAAAATAAGGACTTTATGGAAAGGGCTCGAACTCCTCCTTGCATAGGAAGCACAAAATCTTATTTTCAATAAACTTAGATGGGTGGAATTGAAGAAAACGTCTTCCTTGCCATATAAAATTTGAACTGAACTTTTCAATTGCTAGATTAATTCGATCTGTGCCATTCTTCCTTCTCCAACATGCCAAACAGACATGGAGAATAGAACTTGATAGAAATTTGGATGGATTTTCAAAGATTAATTGATCATTGTTGGGATTTCAAAATGTATTTAATTCTACTTTTTCTATGGCATTTTTCTACCTCTTACCATTAATAAAGTTCTAAGTAAATTTTTTTGAGCAATATATAATCGATTTTGGGATGCGTTTTGATCATCCTTAGTTAATTTTAATGTTTCTACTTGTCTTTCATTGTTGTAGATTGTTCTGAACACTTTTATGATGTTTATTGCAGGTTTACATTGATGTAAAAGAAATCTAAACATTTTAAATTACAAATTAACCTATTTCATTTTCCATACTTTAAATATTTAAGTTCATTCCATTCCAATTTTACAATGTTTAACTTTCCTTTAATCAATGCGTGAAGAGCAAGAATGTAGTTCTATTTTCAAAACGTGCCTTTCAAATAATATAGGGAAATGTAATATTTCCTAACACAGACTTTTCCAACCTTCAAACAGAGAGTTTGCAAAAGTATTTCAATCAATGATTTCCAAACAAGAGCAACTCCATTTTGTATAAAGTAAATCAACTTCTATTAAACTGAAATAATTTCCTTTACAACTTCTTTTCTATTCACCAAAAGACAACTTACAAAATAAATCTTTCTCATTCGAATGTAACTTTCACATCCAAAAAAAGAGCATCTTTTCACCACAAATAATATTACAATGTCATCCACTTAAAGTGGGAAATTTTTACAATAAGGAACCCAAAGAGGATTGTGAAATTGTCTTCATACATAGCTCCAAGAAACAACAACAAGAGAGATCCACAGATTTCATTTGGTCACAACAAAGAAAAGGGGAGAGGCAATGCTCTCCACCCAACCAAGAATTCCAATGAAGAGGAGAAGTCATCCTCCTCATTGGCCCCCAGCCCCAACCACATTACAATAGGAAATGGATTCAACTCATGGCAACAAACAAGCTTCCACAACACAATGCTAGATTTTACAATCATATACAGTCCAAATAATGCAGTGACAGTCACAAGAAAGACAACAACAAAATACACAAGGCTTCATCATACAAAATCCAAAGGAGTAAGATCTATGGGGAAACTTCTTATACCTCCCAATGGGAAATGGGTGTCCACCTTAAAACCCACCAATATATTCATCTCAAAACCCCTACATACTCTTATGCCTCCCCAAGTACCTCTTATACCTCCCATTCTCTTATGCCTCCCTCCTCTTATGGCTCCCCATAACAAGTAAGAAATGCAAGCTATTTCTTTTCCAAGGTGGAAACCCATCCCAAACTCCCTCCACAAAATAACTCTTATGCCTCCCCACATTCTCTTATGCCTCCCCACAAGAAATATCCCCATAGTCTTCTCCTACACCACACTTAGGAAATCTACCCAACCAACCCATAAACATACCAAACACTCAAAACATTCACATATGCATAAAATAAAAAGAACACATTTTAAAAGAGTCAAGCTCCTACCTCTCCATGATAGAGCTTGATCCAAAAGTTCAACAATAAGCTTCTTCAAATCCAAATAGTCCCAAAGCACCAACAAATCCACAAGCATCCAAAATCCTCTAACTCTCTCCAATTGCAAGAGCACCAAACCAACATGAAGTAACCCCCAAACAAGCCAAAGAATTCGAATAAATAGAAAAGGGAGAGAGGAGGATGAGGTGGCTCCATGTAGGATGCCACATCACTCATCCTCAACTCCACCTCACAAGTCAAATTCAAACTCCAAGGCACAATTAATAAGTGGGTGAATAAAATGACATTTTACTTACACACACAATCCAAGCCCACACCCCTTAAGGACCAAAATTAATTTCATGTAAGAAGGTGCAATAAAAACTTACAACTTGCCTTCCCAAAATACATAATAAGGCCTAATTTTGACTCCCCAACCCATAGGTAGGGTTGGTATAGCAATTTAAGAGGTGTGGGACAAGTTTAACTTGTCCCACAAGCCTCCAAAATCAGCCCCTAAGGACAGATCTGAATTTCAAAAGGAAGGTGGAGTGTTTCACACTCCAAGTTACTTATACATTACTTACACACATAATCCAAGAGCCATCAGCTCTAATAAATGCATTCTTTTGACCCATTTTAATTTATTTAACAACATGATTACTCACTAATCTAGACACAAATAAAATAAATAATAAAGGGAAAATACATCACTAAAAATCACATACTAAAATTAAACAAAAGAAACTAAATAAAAGAATACACATAACCCTTGGTCACATTTGAAGGTGATCCCCCCATGGAACCCCTAACATCAATTCAAACATGCACAAATAACAAATACACGTTGCCATGGTGACCCTTGTTGAATTCATCTAGAATTCCAATGTGGTTGGTCTCCAATCCCCGATGTTTGTTGTGACATGTTTACCTGCAAACACATAACACCTCCTTCGGCCTCATGGCTGCATCAAAACATCCAAAATGAATATACAATATAATTCCAAAATCATCTATATATGAATCAAAACATCATCTAGGCAAGTAATGATATCATTTACAATTTCATCAATAACAATATGATCATAATATTAGTTCAATTTTCTAGGTCTACTCAAAATGATGAAGTATCACATGTCCGAAACACACACACACACACACACACACACAACCATGTCAATCAGCATATCAACATCAATATAAAATGTCTCCAATAATCCACATGCATCATATATGAATCAAAATCAACAATAGTCCATGATCTCTAACATCTAACATCATGCCATATCAAAAGCTACAATAACATCCATAAGTATAGTCGACAGTATCATAATCAATAACAAAAAGTGTCGAAGGGAAGTGGGCACTACATCCCCTCCCATTAGACTAAACTTTCTCTCTAGAAGTCACTAGAATAGGTGTAGAAACCAAAATCGTAGCAAAGTAAAATCTTCCCATGTAGCCGTAGTCTCATCATATCTCATCCCACTACACTCGAACCTAGTCAATATTTTTTCCTAAAGGCCAGGGTCCTATGCTCTATAATGCGGACGGGGCTCCACCATCACCTACCCACTGATCCAAAGACATGTAATGAGTTCAAATCCATCACATGAGAAGGATCTCAGTAATATATCTCCTAAGTACATAAACATGAAACACATCATGGATGCAGACAAGCTAGGTGGCAATGCTAGATGGTAGGCCAAAGGACCGATACACTCCAAGATCTCAAAGGGGCCCACGAATCTAGGAGCTAACTTAGAACCTTTTCCATAATGGATAGGGCTCTTATGTGGCCTGACACAAAGGAAAACCTTCATGCCCACATCAAAACTACAGTCGGTCCTATGCTTTGATCTGCATACTTCTTCTTTCTATGTCATGTGCCTCCTGCAGTCTTTGTCTAATCATAACCACCTGCTACTCCATGTCCTGTAATAAAGTTGGCCCAAGAGAAACCCTATCCTCTAACCTATCCCAACTAAGAGGTGTCTTGCACTCTCTACCATACAGTGCTCTGGAAAGGAGGGCCATGCCTATCGAACTCTGAAAACTATTATTGTAGGAAAACTCCACCAAGTACAAATACTCCTCCCATCTCAATTGGTGATCCATAACATACATCCTAAGCATGTCCTCTAAGATCTGATTCACCCGCTCATTTTTCCATCTGTCTCAGGGTGATATGTCATGCTAAATTGATCTTCGTCTCGAGGGCATGTTGCATGGTAGTCTAAAAGTGGGAAGTATACAGAGGATCACGGTCACAAATGATCTTCCACAGAATCCCATGCAATCTGACAATCTCATCTAGATATACCCATGCCACTACACTAGCTGTATAGGTGGTCTTCACTGAGAGAAAAATGAGCCACTTTCATCAATTTATCCACTATGACCATGATAGCGTCATGGTGGTATCTCGACATCGGTAGCCCAACAATGAAGTCCATGGAAATGGTGTCCCATTTCCACTCCAGTATAGCATGAGGAAAGAGAAGGCCAGCTGGATGTTGATGCTTGGCCTTCACTTTCTGACACTCTAAAAACGTGACACAAACTGAGCCATGTCTCTACGAAGTCCCCTCTAATGATACAACTGTCTCAAAGTGGCGTGCATCTTCTTCACCCCAGATGGGCTGAATAGGGTGCATGATTGCCTCTGCAAGATGTCCTACCTCAATCCTCCATCTCTGGGAACATAAATCCAACCTCTGTGCCTCAGAAGGCCATCTTCCTCTAATGAAAACCATCAAACTTACCCTCAAGGGGTCTCTGAGACTCGATCTCTACTCTAGCTGCAATGTAGAAATTGTCGTGAGGAAGCTGCTGTAGAATCTTGCTCCACAAATTTGTGCTCACTGAAGTGGCCATAACCACATGTCTCCTCTTGCTGAGAGCATCTCAACCACATTCTCCTTCCCTTTAACATGCTCTATCTCCATATCATACTCACAAAGAAAATCCATCCAACGCCACTGATGAGCTTTGAGATTGGGCTGTGTGAAGAGGTGGTGAAGACTCAAGTGATCAGTCCGGAGTGTGGAATTCAGCCAAGAAGGAAGTGTCTCCATCAAACCAAGGCATGCACAATTGCCACAAGGTCAAGATCATGAGTTTGGATAATTGAGATCATAATCTTTGAGTTTGCGAGACTCAAAATCAACTACTCTACCCTCCTGCATCAACACACCTCCAACTCCTACCAAAGAAGCATCCGTGCATATGAAAAACTCACCCTACGGATCTGGCACTACAAGAATAGGTGTTATCATGAGGTATTCCTTCAATGTCTGAAGGCGTGCTCACATATGTCTAACACAACAAACTTCTTCCCTTTCCGCTTTGAAGGAAGTGATGATGGGGTAACTGAGAGAATTCTTGAATAAATCTCCCGTAATAACCTCTTAGACCCATGAATTTGTGCACCTCTGTCACACTAGTGGGTGTTGGCTAATCCATAATAGCTCGAATATTGGAAGGATTGACTGTGATACCTTCCCCAAAATGATGTTGCCCAAATATTGCACCTATCTATCTGAAAGAACGCACACTTCTCTAGTTCCCAGTAAAGTTGTTTCTCACAAGACACTTTGAGAACCTAGCGAAGGTCCCATCGTGCTCCTCATGTGTATGTGAGTAAATCAAAATTTCATCAAGGAAGATGAGCACAAAGCGATCCAAGAATGTCTTGAACACCCCAATCATCAAGCTCAAAACACTGCGGGGCATTCATCAAACCAAAAGGCACCATGATGAACTCATAGTGGTCATATCTTATACGAAAGGTGGTCTTATGAATGTCTACCTCCGTAATCTCAATTGATGATAACCGAACTTAAGGTCTATCTTGGAGAAAACTATGGCCCCCTTCATCTGATCAAACAAATCATCAATGTGTGGAAGGGGGTAATGATTCTTGATCGTTACTTTGTTCAACTGGTGGTAATCAATACACAACCAAGATATATGTCCTTCTTCTTTACAAATATCACCGGTGCACCCCAAGGGGATACACTAGGATAGATTAGGCCTTTCTCCAAAAGGCCCTCTAGTTATAACTTGAGCTTGCAAAGCTCTTAGGGGTGGTCATCCGATAAGGTGCTCATGAGATAGGCTCTACTCCTGGAACCATATCTATGTGAAAATCTATCTCATGTGGGGGTGGTAACCCCGGTAGCTCCCCTGGAAAGACATCAAAAAAATATCTCAAGATGGGATGGTCATGGTCCACTAGACTCATCCTCGATCATCACTAATCGTAATAGCATACATTTGACAACCATGTCACACACACCACTTAAGCTACATGGCGGAGATGGTGCGAATGGAAATGGGTCTCCTAACCCCTACTATCACTGACTCAAATCCTAGATCATCTGTACATGATATAATCTTATGGTAATAATCCACTTTGGCTCTATGTGCAGACAACCAGTCCATGCCCAAGATGACTCCATACGAACCCAACGGAAGGATATGAAACTCTGAGGTAGTGGTAAAGGGTCCCAAATCCACTACACACTCCTTAACTAAGGTGTCTACAAAGATCCCAGCTCCAGAATCCATCTCAACATCCCAACTAAGACCACTGCCTAACTACCAACAACTTGCGTTGCTCTACCAAAGATGGTGCAATAAAACTTAAAAGAATCAAAAGAACCATATTAAAGAAGGGGCCCATTTTTCAAACTGGTTTTCCCACCCATTTGTGTAGACCGATGCAAACTTTGAAGGGGCATATCTTTTGACTAAGTGCTCTAAATATTGCAAATCGACACCATTAGAAAGATCTTTACCTCGCCTACAACATGGGGTCTGAAACTTTAATTTTTGGGAGGTAAGGTGGGAGAAAAATGGAGAAATGACTTTGGGATTTCAATGTAGGATCTTTGTCTTCCAACTACGGATCGGATTCAATTTGCTCCATCATTTCCTCCTCTTTCAAGGTGCCGAACTAGTGGTCGATCACGGTAAAGGCTGATTTTGGGGCAGATTTCATGGGAGTCATTAAATAGTGGTGGTTGAATTTTGAGTTGTTTTTCTTGCTTCTCTCTTTTTCTCCCTTTTGTATCTCACGAACTATAAATACAAACTCGGAACCCATTGTAAAGGGTTGGACATTCTTTGTTTTACGAGGCTCCCCTTTTCTTCGGTAAAGAAACTCGTGGGGTTTGGACCTTCCACTAAACTATAACATGTTTATGCCCTTTGGCCTCCTTGTAATGCATTGTATCAATCTACGAGAAATAAAACACGTCTGTGATTGTTTTAGATCCTCTCTTGTCTCTTTTGCTTTCATCTAATCTTTCATTATAAATTTGGTCGTCTATGTCTAGTTATCGCACACATTTGAGTGGTTTGTGTTTATTAGCAAAACAAGTGTCCCTCATTCCTTTTGTGCATCACCTCGTAGTGTAGTTTTCCTTCAAGTTACGTAATTATTCTATCCATGTATCCTTGTTAAAGTTTAGATTAGGTTCAAGAAAATACCCTCTGCCAAGTTTCTACGCATGCACCTAAACAAAGGAGTAGGAACCAACCTTTAATGTGGAGAGCTTTCTCTTTTTTGCAAGGTCCCACACCTTGGGGGAAAGTTAAATGTTGTGCAATCACACCAAATGACCCTGACTTAGAAAAGCATATCCATAACTCATTTGGGGGTGTTGTGATTTTGCACTAACAAATGTATCACATTAGAGATCTGGCTATCTGTGCTTGTTATTGTATGCATTTTGTTGGTTTGTGCCTATTGGCAAAATAAGTGTTCATCATTCCTTTGGTGCATCACCTGGAAGTTTAGTTATTTCTTATTCTTTATACTCTTTCACCCCTTGTCTCCTTGGCAAGTTTCAGATTAGGTATAGAGATAGATCATCTGCAAATCCTCACATATGCACCTAAACAGAGGAATAAGAAACCAACCTTCAATCAAGAAATTTTCCATTTTCAAAGGTCCCACACCTTGGGGAAAGTTGAATGTTATGCAATCACACCAAATGACCCTATCTTAGAAAAGTAGACCTATATAACTCATTTAGGGGTGATGTGATTTCGCACTAACAACAAGAGAATTGCCATTTTGAAATGATGGAATTATGTGCATCTCTCAAAAAAATATATTGTAACAATTTGGGAGATGAACTTGGTTTTAGTGGTGATTCAACTCATACTTGAAGGTTCTTGATGACTCCAATAATTGTTCGGAAAGTGTAGAAAAGCACCGAATTTTTCAATCATTTACCTCGATAAATGTATCCTCATGGAATGCTTCATATTTTTGGATATGCATAAATGGTTTTGTTGAAACGGCCCTAAAGACTTTCAAGCAAAGAAAATTGGAAGAGTCTTTCGGATGCACGCTGCCGTTGAAAAAAATGCCTTGTGAAGATGTAGAACCGAGCTCCACAACTTTGGCCATTCGATTCTTTCGAGTCTCCTTACCGAAATATTTTATATTTTTGTAATTTAGTTCTTTCATTTTGCAATATAATTGTTGTATATATCTCCCATCTGGGTCAATATAGACAAACAACGGAAGAATAAGGAAATCAAAGAAATCCAAACCCAACATTTATTTACATAAAGTCACGCCCAGGCATAGGTAAGAGGCGCCACGGCAAAGAGTGTCGACATGAACATGGATGCGCCACAGGCTAGTGCGGTAGAAAAGTGTCGACATGAAAAAGTTCAGCGCCAAGGCGCAGGTAGAAGGCGCACGTCAAAGAGTGTCGACATGAACATGGATGCGCCATAGCGCACGTAGAAAAGTGTCGACATGAAAAAGTTTGCGCCAAGGCGTAGGTAGAAGGTGCACGTCAAAGAGTGTCGACATGAACATGGATGCGCCTGCAGCAGCAGGTAGAAAAGTGTCGACATGAAAAATTTCGCGCCAAGGCGCAGGTAGAAGGCGCACGTCGAAGAGTGTCGACATGAACATGGATGTGCCCTGGCGCAGGTAGAAAAGTGTCGACACGAAAAACGCATGAAAAAGTTCAGGCGCCAGGCGCGGTAGAAGGCACATCAAAAGTGTGACACATGAACATGGATGCGCCTGCTATGCGTGCACATAAGAGTATGACACATGAAATGGATGCGCCATGGTGCACCTTGGGAGGCGCACATTTTGAGCGCGACGAGGAAGCAACCACGACCCAGATATTCAGATGGCCATAACTTTTCACAGGGAGCTCGGATTCATGCAAGGTTGGACTTTTCGGAAAGCTTACGAGGTCCTCTGTCCAACTACTGATTGGATATCTTTAATTGGGTGAGAAAAAATTCTTAAAAATGCAAAATACAGTTTGCCACTTTTTGGGTTTCTTTAGGGTTCTCACCTACCACCATAATGAGATGAATTAAATGCAACCTAGAGGTGGTTGGGGTAGATTTGGAATTCCTCTCTCCCTCTCTCATTCTTCCTATAAATTGTAAGGAGGGGCTTCTTTCTAAAGGTTGGACATTCTTGTTTTGCCCCTCCCTTCTTCTCTTTGGCAGGTGAATTTGTGGAGTTCAAACCTCCCATCTAAAATTGTAATGCAACTTTGCCTCTTGGCATTTTGTAGTGTATTGTATCAATCTTTGGAGCAAATAATGCATGTATATGGATGATTCTCAACCCTCTCTGTGTTCATTTGCATCCTCTTGATCTTTCACTACAAATTTGGTTATCTGTGCATGATCTTGCATTGCATTTTAATGGTTTGTGTTTATTGGCAAGACAGGTGTTCTTCATTCCTCGGTGCATCACCTTTGTTAGTTTAGGTTTATTTTTATGCATCTTCTTACCCTGTCTCCTTGGAAAGTTAGATTAGGTTTTGAGTAAACCCTCTGCATTTTTATGTGTGCATCTAAATAGAGGAATAGGAACCGGCCTTCATCCGGAGAGCTTTCCCGATTCACAAGGTCCCACACTTGGGAAAAGCTCCATGTTATCTGTCGCTTTGAGAGTCTCGACCCATCGAGTTGCGAGACATTCGGGGTGCTGTGATTCACCATCAATAGTTTTGGCATGCCCGGTGGGACCAAGAGGTCATTCCACAAGATTTGAAGGAATTTTCAAGAAATTTGGACTAAAAATTGCAGGTTTTACAATTTCATTTTTTTCACCTTCCAGGCTGAACTTTGAAATCGATTTTCAAGGGCTTAACTTGCTCAAAACAAGTCAAAATTTCACCAGTTGATAGATCGGGGATAATCTTCAAAAGGGTATTCTTAGATTTTTGAGATTTTGACTTTCAAAATTTCATGGTTTTTTAGTATTTCAGGTTTTCCCAGGTGTTGAGCATGTCCCAAGTTCCGACACGGTGTATTTCAGGTTTTGTAAGTTGCCTTACATGACCTAAGTTTTCTGTACCTTTTGGGGATTAGTAGCTTGCACAACAAAACCCGATAACCGAATTGAAGAACTATATCTTCTGGGTCCTTCAAGCTTTTAAATTCTATTTTTAATATTGTCAGGTTTGGTGTGTAACTTGGCAGAATCTAGCCTTTTGAGGCTCATTATCTAACACATCTGGTGACTCGAAGGGATAGAATTCAGTGGTTTAGCAGCAAAAAGTTTCCCAGGCACATGAGAAGAATTCGAACCAGGTCTGATACTCGAGAAGAGGGGTTATTTGTCCACTTGCAGCTATCACCAGGCAGAGGAAGGAGAGGAAGAGGACCACAAAGATCACCATCTCCACCTAACAGGACTTTATCTACCCCTCCACAGTAGACCTTTCATCGCATCAACAAGGGTTCTTAGGCCAATCATAATGGCACATCTACCACAAAACCCTTTTGTCAATTTCAGCGGCGCAGCCCACTTGCCCTCGATGCACGAAATCCGGTTCCAATTGCGGCATTGAAGAACATTCCATTTTCACTTGGAGAAAATCATACCACTCACAGGTGATCATGTCAAAGACATTGCTAACGTTTGTGCGATCCATGAGATAAATGAAATGGATGTTCTTTGTCAAATTGTTGGCATCTTCGTTCAAAGGAAGGCATTGCGATGGTTTAGGAGCCTTGGAGCTGGTTCTATCCAAATTGGAATCGATTATGCATAGTTCTCCATGAGCGGTTTGGAGAAAAGGAGACAATTTGTCTCTACTAGAACAATTGACAACTATCAAGAGCTCCCAATGAGCAGTGGCCGACTTGACTTCAGATTTCAAAGGTCTTGGGATAGGATTCCAGTGGCCGTTAGGCCAACAGCTGAAGGTGCTTTTCTATATTATCTTAAGGCTTTGAATTATGATATTTCTATGTTAATTCAATCTATGGGAGGCACAACCTTACCTGCTACTTATAGCATTGCCATTAGGGCTGAAAACTAGTCTTATTCAAGGTGGTAAGGTGGCTCTGGCCTCCCATGCCCTTGTATCCAAACT
Source organism: Taxus wallichiana var. yunnanensis (assembly GCA_018340775.1). Lineage (NCBI taxonomy): Eukaryota > Viridiplantae > Streptophyta > Pinopsida > Cupressales > Taxaceae > Taxus > Taxus wallichiana. Next base: position 674,108,235 of record CM031236.1, read on the forward strand.
TAGAAAATCCAAGCACTAGTCAAACACCCACTTTGGCTCCTATTCCCACTCCTAGAAATCAAAGTTCAAATGAAACTTCTACTTCATCCTCTAGTGCTTCAAATGAACTCCAAGAGGTTATGAAACAATTGCAAAACCTTGGAAATGAGCTGGTGACTATCAAAGACAACAAGCTCAAAGTCTTTAGACCTTATCGGCCTCAAGCTCAACCTACAGGCTAGGCCACCATACCAGCCCAATAGGCCACCCAATCCAGGCTGCAAATCAAAGCCAAGTAAGGCCTCCCACCAATAGACCATTTCAGCCTATAACCCCAATGTTGCATCTACTTCTAAAGCATTAGTGCCGATCTGAAAACAACATAGCTCAAGAGTATGATTGGTGTTTCCCATGCAATGAACCTCACAACCATCTATGTGCTTGATGGTGCTTTGAACCAAGCCTTGATGGTGACAACTACTGGCGTAGAGGGTGAAGTGAGTCAAGAAACAAATCAGCAACAAGGGACATCTCGGCAAAACACGGCTCCAAATGATACCGCACTTGCGGATTGCGGTGAGGATTTTGTGGCATGAATCAAACAATTTCTCAGAGTGTAGCAGCTAACACAAGATCAAAGAAGAGGAATATTGGTGAAGGGCAGTCATTGGCTCCAAGTGATCTACAACCTTCCATCACTCCACAAGGTGTTGGTAAGCAAAATACAGTTCCAAACATGCAAGGACAGCCCAAACCACCTTCTAAACCAACTCAAATGCCAGTTGTTGCTGCCCATGCACAAGAAAGGAATGTGTAGACTAAAGGACAACAAAGAGATGTTTCATCCCCATTTAGCATCATTGATCAAATGAAGAAGACAAATGTGAATATATCAATGTGGGAATCTTTATCCATCCCAGGCCAAAGAGATCTTCTACAAGCTGCCATGAAGAATTGGTCAACTTCAAACCAGCAAGTCCATATGCAAGAGAATGTCCTCACAAATGCTGCTCAGCCTGAAGGGAATCATGGAGGACAACAAGGTAAAGTTTTGAAACCCCCTCCATTCTATGTTTCATTAATCATTGGGGATAAACTAGTACACAATTGCATGATTGATTAAGGGCAAGTAGTTACATCATGCCCAAGCAAATAGCTGATCATTTGGGTCTCAATATGAAGTCATATCAAAGGGGTAGTGCGATTGGATGGGACAACGTGTAGCAATGGTGGGAGTGATTAAAGGTTTGAATCTTACCTTGCATGCATGCCCCAACGTTACCATTTTGCAAGATGTGTCGGTGATAGATTTTCCACCACTCTTTGCCTATGCTTATCGAGGATTTCATGCTAAATTGGAGGCTACTTATCTGTGGTCACACATGTTGTTGAGAACAAGATATGGTACTAAGGTCACAATCAGATCCAACCAATTGCAAACTTTCATATTGAGCCTCATACTCCAAGCCAAATCAATGCCAATATTTCGACATTTGATCAAGAAGATTATCAAAGCACGAGATGAAGGCGACACCAAAGTTGGAAGCATCCCAGTTTGACTCTTGATGAATGGGCAAGCAAGGTACATGCTTTTGATCCCTACCAAAGTAGAAGAATCGAGCTAGGAGTCTATTGCATACACATGAAGAAAACCATCCTATTCTAGCATCACCAAACCAGACCATAAGGATGACAATGAGGTATGGCGTTATTTTTGATGGATCAAGGAGTAGGCGAGGTGCGGAGGAGGAGCTATGCTTGTTTCACCTCAAGGCATCAAATATTATTCACTTTCCATTTCTAGTTTTCTGTTCAAACAACACAGGCTGAATATGAGGCCTTGATTCATGGACTTCATTGGGCGGGAAAAGGGCATAAAGAACTTGCGGGTGTTTGGGGATAGCGAGCTAATCATCAATCAAGTCGGGGGACAACATGCTTCAAAGAATGACCTGTTGAAGAACTACAAGAATAGGGTATGGGACCTCATTGAGGATTTTGAAGCTTTCAACATCGTGTCCATACCCGGAAGAAAAATGAAGCCACGGATAGGCTCGCATGGCGATTGGAGCAATGTTTGATGTGGTTGACAACATCGAAGGAAAAAAACACAACCACATATCCATGTGATTGTGAGGCCAGCGATGATTCAGATAATAACACAAGGTGGCGGTGTTTGAGAATGATCAACGAGATCGTCAATTTCTTACAAGAAGAGGCTGAATTCTCAACTAGGAATCGGGACAGACTAGAGCGGCGATATGGGGATCAAGTAGTGCGGCTTGCGGACAAACAAGCTTCCCAAGGGTTTAGTAACATTGGAGTCTATCTTGACCCTAACGACCCGTTTCCATAAGGAAAAGGCTAACATACGAGTCAAGAGAGAAGATTGAGCCAATTCCGGTTGGGAAGGCAAAACACTTCAAATTGGTAAAGTGGCCACTTGAGCGGGGAGAAATCAGATTTCATACAGACTTTGCCAAGAATTTCCAGATGTCTTCACTTGGAGCTATGAAGACTTGAGAGGATTCAATCCAAAGTTGGCACAACATACCATAGAATTGGATCCAGATGCTAAGCCCATCAGGCAGAAGCAGAGACCAGTCAACCCTCACATTGAGCCTCTAATGAAGAAAGAGCTAAACAAGCTAATAGAGGCAAGCATTATATTCCCGATCAAGCACTCAAGCTGGGTTGCAAACTTGGTTCCGGTCAGGAAGAAGAGCGGAGAAATCAGGTTGTGTGTGGACTTATGAGACCTCAACAGGGCATCTCTCAAAGACCATTACCCACTTCCTTGATGGAACAAATATTGCAAGTGGTATCCGGTTCGGAGAGATTCTCTCTCTAGATGGCTACTCGGGGTATAATCGGTAATGGTGAAAAGATGACCGATTCAAGATGGCTTTCACCACCAAATGGGGCACCTATGCCTACTGAAGATGCCATTTGGGCTATCAAATGCTTTGGAGCCACTTTCGAAGGGCAATGGATATGGCATTCAGGGTTGATCAATAAAATAGTTACGATATATCTTGATGACATCACTTGTATTCTCCAAAAATGCGGTGGATCACCTCTTTCATTTGAGGCGGGTATTTGAGAGGTGTAGAAGATTTGGGGTATCATTGAATCCCAAAAATGCATATTCTTGGCTCACGAAGGAAAACTTCTAGGCCATATTGTTTTGAAAGGAGGGATTGACGATTGACCCGAGAAAGAGTTGAAGCAATTCGAGCGTTGCCATTGCCAGTCACAAGAAGGCTCTTGAAAGCTTCTTGGGAAGGATCAATTTTGTCACACAGTTTGTTCCAAACTTTGCGGCTCTCGTAAAGCCAATAACGTTGATGTTGAAAAGAGCATGGCATTTAAGTGGACATCGAAGGCAAGGCAAGTTTTGAGGCAATAAAAGAGGCTATATCTCAAGCTCAGACTCTCTCGTCGATCCAGGACTTCTCCAAGGACTTCATGTTATATGCCTTTGGTGGTGGAGACACAATTTCTGCAATCTTGGTACAACAAAACAAAGAAGGATTAGAACAACCAGTTGCTTTCTTCAGTCAAGGCTTGGAGGAATACGAAACTAGGTACTCTTTCATTGAAAAGCATGTCCTTGCAGTGATCAGGAGCTTAAAGAAATTCAAGCACCTAGTCTCGAACAACAAGATCCAATTGTTGGTCTCTCATGCGGGAGTCAAGGACTTCCTTCTAAACAAGGATCTTGAATGAGAAACGTGCAGGATGGATAACTCGTGTCATGGAATATGACATCGAGATCAAGGTCACTAAACTAGTACGTGGAAAGGGACTATGTGAACAACTAGCTTTGAGTCGGCAAGTTGAAGCAGGTGATGAAAAAGAGACTGTCTTGGTACTACAGGATGGTCAAGAACAGGAAAATGATGATGTGCCCACTCCTTGTTGGACTCAGAATATGATACACTTCCTACGGTAGGGCCTATGCCCTCGAGAAATGAGCAAAGCAAAAAAGGAGATACTTTAGATTACAAGCCATTCCATATGTGCTTGTTGATGGTGTTTTGTTTAAAAAAAGACATCAATGGAGTTATTGAGGTGCATTGGGACGAGTCAAATTGAGAGGGTGTTACTGAGATTTTCATGATGGAGATTACGGAGGACATTTCACCCCATGAGTAACGACTCTCAAGATAATGAAGGCGGGTATTATTGGCCCACGGTGTTCGATGGCTATTATATACATGGATAAGAAAGTGCGAAAAATGTGCACTCTTCACAGGCAAAGAAAGACTAGCAGCGCTTCCATTGCACCCAATTTTGGTTGACCAACCATTTATGCAATGGGGATTGGACTTCATCGGGGTCATCAACCCAAACTCAAGCCAAGGCCACAAGTGGATTCTCACGGCAACGGACTATTTCACCAAGTGGACCGAGAAGCGGTAGCGCTCGAAAAGAAGCAAATGAGTCTAACATACTAGACTTTTATGAAGGAATAGTGACCAGGTTCGGTGTGCGGCCACTATCATATCAGATAATGCATTGGCATTCATAGGTTCCAAGATTACAGAATGGGCTATCAAGAATGGAATCTATTTGAGCACCTCTTCAAATTATTACCCGCGGGGGTAATGGATGAAGCGAGAGTCCACGAACAAGAATTTCTAAGAATCATCAGAAGGACTCTGGATGAAAACCAAAGGACATGGCATACCAAGCTAAAATCAGCATTATGGGCTGACAGGATAACACCAAAGAGATCTACAGGTAATTCTCCCTACAAGTTGGTCTATGGGAAAGAGGCAATATTGCCTATATCATTAGAATTGCTGCATTGGAGCTCATGAAGCGATTGGAGTTATGCGAGTTCGAACCATGGAGGCCGGTATGCGAGTTGATGGAATTGGAAGAAATAAGAGAACATGCAGTTCAGATGATTGAAAAGGATCAGGCCTTAGTAAAAAGATGGTTTGATAAGAAGGCAAGAGCAAAGACCTTCCAGGAAGGGGACCTAGTTCTGAAATGGGATGCAGATCGGGAAAAACCAGGAAGGCATTCCAAGTTTGATGCCATTTGGAGTGGCCCCTACATGGTCACGGGATGTAAAAGTAGTAATGCCTTCCAATTGTCTACATTGGATGGAGAAGAACTCCGATTCCGGTTAACGGGATCTATCTTAAACATTGCTACTAAAAGGAAAAGGTTTACCCTTGTAAATATTAGCCTAGATTTCAATTCCTCTAAGTGCGTATGCACATTGTCTTGTTGTAGTTAGGTTTCATTTCCCTAAGTGCTTTGGCACAGGTTTTGTTGCTCTCAGGTTGAATTTCTACAGTTCAGCATGCTCTCGAAGAAGGAGTTGCGGTATCAGGCTCGGGATCAGATATCAGGTTGGTTTTAGGTTATTGCTTATGACTCCATGCCCAATGGATTGCTAAAAGGCCACTGATCTTCTACCTAGCAGGCAGGTGATCCCATTGAGTCACCAAATTGTTGTATATATCTTCCCCCTCGGTAGATATAGACAAACGAAAGAATATGGAAATCAAAGAAACTCAAAACCCGATATTTATTTATGCATGCAAAAAGTTGCCCAGGCACGAATAAAGGAGCGCGCGCGCGAAAAAAGTGTCGACATGAAAATTTGCGCCAAGGCAGCACGAGTAAAGGCGCACGTCAAAGAAGTGTCGACATGAAAATGGATGCGCCACAGGCGCGAGGTAAAAATGTGTGTCGACATGAAAAAGTTTCACCCAGGCGCAAAAGGGCGCATGTCAAAGAGTGTCGACATGAACATGGTGCCCATGCACGCGGTAGAAAAGTGTCGACATGAAAAAGTTCGCGCCATGAGCACGGGTAAAGGCACACGTGAAAGTGTCGACATGAAAATGGATGCGCAGGCGCAGTAAAGGATGCGCAGAAAAAGTGTCGACACAAAAAATTCACGCCTTGGGCAGGCGGAGTAAAGGTGCACGACAAAGAGAGTGTCGACATGAACATGGATGCGCCAAAGGCGCGTAGGTAAAAAAAAAGTGTCGACATGAAAAAGTTCACACCAGGCGCGGTAGAAGGCGCAATGACAAAAAGTGTCGACATGAACATGGATGCGCATGCACAGCAGTAGAAAAGTGTCGACACGAAAATGTTCATGCCTTGGTGCAGTAGAAGGCACACGTCAAAGAGTATGTTGACATGAAATGGATGGAGTGCACCTTGAGGCACTTAAGAGTGCACTTCGGCCTTGAGCACCTTTGGGAGCGCATGACATTTTGAGGCGGCGAAGCAAACCACGACCCGAGATATTCAGATGGCCATAACTTTTCACAGGGAGCTCGGATTCATGCAAGGTTGGACTTTTCGGAAAGCTTACGAGGTCCTCTGTCCAACTACGAATGGATATCTTTAATTGGGTGAGAAAAAATTCTTAAAAATGCAAAATACAGTTCGCCACTTTTTGGGTTTGCTAGGGTTCTCACCTACCACCATAATGAGATGAATTAAATGCAACCTAGAGGTGGTTGGGGTAGATTTGGAATTTCCTCTCTCTTCCCTCTCTCATTCTTCCTATAAATTGTAAGGAGGGGCTTCTTTCTAAAGGTTGGACATTCTTGTTTTGCCCCTCCTTCTTCTCTTTGGCAGGTGAATTTGTGGAGTTCAAACCTCCCATCTAAAAAAGCGTAATGCAACTTTGCCTCTTGGCATTTTGTAGTGTATTGTATCAATCTTTGGAGAAAATAATGCATGTCTATGGATGATTCTCAACCCTCTCTGTGTTCATTTGCATCCTCCTGATCTTTCACTACAAATCTGGTTATCATGCATGATCTTGCATTACATTTTAATGGTTTGTGTTTATTGGCAAGACAGGTGTTCTTCATTCCTCGGTGCATCACCTTTGTTAGTTTAGGTTTATTTTTATGCATCTTCTTACCCTGTCTCCTTGGCAAGTTAGATTAGGTTTTTGAGTATCACAAAGTTAGAAAAATATGATTTTCGAGAGACTCGCAATATAACCTCCTGAACCCCGAAAAGAGATCAACCTCTTCCCATGTTTCCTATTATGTGTGGATTCATATTAAACCTTAGATCAACCCCTATCAACTATTGGTGCTCTCTTCGCCGCCCTTTTTGGAGCTCATTACATTTTTTTACAACTTTACAAAGTGATTAAAATTGAAAAGTTAAGTTTCGTATTAGGTCCCTATTCGGACCATGAGCGAGAGAAATGTTTATCTTCCTTCGCAAACCTATAGTATTTCTACTAGACAGGTTGCACAGGACCATCAGGTTAGGGAAAAATACTCTTCTTGATAGTTTGGAAATGACATTTTGTAGGCCTCTAGTCACAATTTGACTAGGTCAAACTGGACCAATTACGATTGGTGGCTCCAAAAATCTATTGTTGTTTGAAAACTATTTGCTAGTTCTCACCCACTCATTGAATTCTCCATAAATAGCGCATAACTTGTAGGAAGTTTCTTGTTGCGCATTCATCCATTGAACGTGGTTTTTGGACATGGTTTTCTGAGCCCTCGAGCTAACTTTTGATTGTTTACAACTAGGTCAATTACAACCAATGGCCTCGTAAATCAGCCACCAATCATAAACACTTCACCATTTCTGAATTTCATCATTTCTTGTAAATTCTTGGTGTATAAGAGGAAACATAGAAACTTACTCATGGTGTGTTTTCTCCCATTGAGACAACGTTTGAAAGTGGTTTCTTAGCCTCTGAGCCCAAATTGAGCGTTTTGCAACTAGCGAAAAAATATAAAGGAAAGTTGTAGGACCCTAGTCAAGTTAGCAAACCATCATGGAAACTTATTAACACTTGTAAATAACTATTTGGAACTCTATCTTGTGACTTGTTGCATGGAATTGGAATTTCAGCAAAATAGTGTTTCTCTCTCTTCCCTATCTCTTTCTCTCTCCTTGGGTAAGAAATGACGTGAAATAAAATGGAATGAATTTTTTAAAACCTCTCACTTAGAATGTAAATTATGATTATGTAAATAAGAAACAAAAAAACATTAATTATGTTAGACATAAGTGGATGCCATGCCAACAATTTATTGTTGATTTCATGCTCACATGGTTTTTCAGATACAAGTAAGATGGTGAAATGGTGTGGATGTGATTCATTGTATATTGTTAGAATTTATGTATGTTAACGTAAAAAAATTTTTGAATCCGTTTTCCCCGCTCGCGTCTGCTCATGCGATCCTTGCGCGCCATGCCAAGGCTCTGCTTTCAGCGGTTGTTCGCGATTGCTCCCGCGATTGCTCATGAGTGCTCCGCAACTGCTCCGAGATTGCTCCGCGACTGTTCCGCGGCTACCATGGTTTCTACGCGGGCTTCATCTAAAAAAAGGGTTCGAGGAGGCACGAGCATTGCCAGAGGTTCGCCCCTCTCAGTTCGAAATGAGGTCCCTATTAATGGCGGCGAGAAACCAGTGGTATCTGTGGGAGGTGGATGCAAAAATGTAGAGGAAAATAAAGCACCAATCTCATGGATTGGTATGGCTTGCAATACTAACCAAGACCCCCATATCAAAACAGGGGTGTTCACTCATGGGACGAGTAAAGATGGTTCGATCAAAGATTCATTATCTCCTTTAAAACTCAATACGTAATCGCAGGTTGCGAAGAGACTAAGAGTGGATCGGTGATGGAGGAAGAGGTACAGGGGTAAGCCAGAACCAGGACAATCTAAACAGCAACAATAGGTCCGGATCTTATGCTTCAGCGGTCTCCAAACAGAAGGAGAATGTCAGAAATGAGCTCTTAAAACCCTCCCAGGAGGTCCCGACGCTGAAAATCGAAGAGGATTTACTTCTAAAGGTTCTTAAGGAGGAGGAAAATCTCTCCCATCTGGGGCTCATATGCAGATTTCACAAATTTTGGCCTAAGCTTTCTCAGCTTCATGACTGGATAGCCCAGAGATGGAGAGAAAAAATACAAGGTAAGATTGAGCTTTATCCTTGTGCTAAAGCTTATTTCATTGTTGTCTTTGAAACCCCTGAAGATAGGGATTTAATTTTTAGTCAACATTGGGTTTGGGGGGAACATGGGCTTATGTCCAAACCATGGTATCCATCTTTCGACCCATTAAAGGAGTCTTTTGATACCTACCCGATTTGGGTTCGTCTACCAGGACTCCCATTGCAGCTTTGGAACAGATCTTGTCTCATTGCTATAGGGGATACTTTAGGCTCATGTGTAGCAGTTGATGATAAGACCTCCATTCAAACCCATACTACTTATGCTCGAATCCTGGTTGATCTCGATACCTCCAAATGTTTACCAGCAGAAATCAATCTTCAGATTGGAGCCGGAGGCTCACGGAGTGCGAGAGGATAGACTATGAGAGACTTGCCTTCAGATGTAGGCGTTGCTTCCAAACTGGTCATGTTACAGATGACTGTGAACACTCCAAACGTAAGACCAAAACAGCCTGGTGGAGGGATTCTCTACCTGAACATCTTACAATCGACTCAAATCCGGCTAAGGATTCGAGTGCCCCCCTGCAAGCTAACTCACCCATCATGGTTGATTCACGGACCAATACGAGAGAAGCCTCAGTTATTCTTTACAGTGCTGATTCGGTGATTAAAGATATTCCGACCTCCCATTTGGGTCACTCCCCATCAAACCTATTGCAGTTTTCCATTGTAGTGGATGTGGAAAATCGGGAATGGACGGTGGTGGATCGGAAAAAGAAGGGTAATGCCAAATCTAAATCCCCCACCATATCGGACAAGATTTGATTATTGTCTTTTTGGGCGCTATCATTGCTACATTTTGGCTTATGGCACAACTGCTTTCTGCGATTCTTTAAGCGGTGTGTTGTTGTTTTGTTCTTTGTTTTTGTTGCAAATTGGTTTTGCTTTTGTTGGTTCCTTCCTTGTCAGTTTTTGTTGGGCTCTTTTGTGATGATCGTCTGGTTGTTTTCTCCGTTAGTGGTCGGCCGGAGTACATTGTTATCATTTTTGTGGCCGGACCACTGCGTGTTTGCTGTTTGATCACTGTCCAGCAGGTGTTTATTTGCTGTTGTGTTGCTGTTGATTGTTTCTTTGCAGACTGCGTTCTGCACTTGGTCCTTATTGTTATATCAGGATGTTGATCCTTTTTTTCGAGCTTTATTTTCCTATTCTCGCCACGAGCCTTCATGCTGAGGGTATAGTCCTTTTCAAAAAAATATTTGCCAATAATAAAAAAAACGTAAAAATTTTTATGTATTGTTATGTTACATAAAGGTATTAATTGAAATTTGGCATTATGAATGAGATGTTACTTTTATGGGTGCTTTGGTAAATATGCATTTAACTATAGTTGTTCTTTTTATTCAAATTGGCACATGTTAAAAAAGGGGATTGAATATATATGTTAAGTGAAATGGTAGAGGATCGTTCAACAATTTGTGAAGTATTGAAAGGTTTATTAGTGAATTTATGTAATTTTTTAGATGTTAGGGTTTAACGAAAATGTTCATCTAAACATGGGTGTTATCTTGAGCCCCAAATTTTGTATTGTCAAAGTTGTATATGTATGTTAAATGAAACCAAATTTAATATCTTATAGTGCATGTTAGTTGTGAAATTTATGGTGAAATCTCCATAGTGTTATGTTATCTAACTAGAAAATATAGAAAGAGACCTAATTATAACAACAGTCAACCTCACTTTAAAAACTTGTACATATCTACCCTTCTTGCATGATATTTTAGAACTCAGAAGAAACCAAAACCTTAGAAGGAACTTAAAAATTTACACTTGATAACACCTTCTATTTCAAGTAACTAAGGGCCTAAGTTTGAGGTGGTCGTTATAGCCTATATGCTTAGCGACATCATCGTGAACCCAACAATTAGGAACCACATGGTAAAACTTTTTCTTGGGTATGTGGTCCCCTCGTGAGATTGATAGTTATGTGTGTAGTAAGGAGAATATGATTACCTTTAGGTAATACTCTATGGGTAACCAAACCCCAACATAATGTAAGATCCTCTTGGTCGGGACACATGTAAGTGAAGAGTGTAGGGGCGAAGATCGCTAACTAACCTTGGAAGTCTCTGTATGAGTTGGAATCATAAATGAACTCGATACCCAATTTCTATTATCATTTGGATTCTATGGTGCAATACTAAGAGTTATTTGTGAAACTTAACCACATTTTAATTTATGATTACTTTGTGAAAATGTAACCATAAGATGATGTGCTTAGAGAAAGGTGAAATGTATATCGTTCTTATAACACATTTATACCATCTTATGGTGAGAACGGAATCCACTTCGTGTAGACTTTAATGTGAATCTTAACCTTTTAAATGAAGAAATAATCCCTCTTATTATCCCCTTGTCCTATTTTTGCATTGAATGTATAGTGTGAAATCATGTAATCATGTTCTTAACACAAACCCTAGGGAAAGGACTAGTAGTCTCATGAGCATACCAATGTCCCTATTAATAAATGGGTTACACAACAATTTTTTTAAAAAAATTAATTAAATCAAATTGAATGAAACCATTTTAAGATGAATGAAAATGATTCAAGTGGATCCAATGTTTTAGTTAACCACACAAGATAATATTGAGTGTGAATCCCTTAAAACTCACTCAAACAAGAGTTCCAACTTGACAAGAAGTATCGAATGTACCTAGAGTTACATGATGATTGTTGGAGATAAGGGTGTTCAATCGCTCTAGTTGTGACCATAGTAAGGTGTGTAAAATTTATAATTGAATGTCTCCTCGTAACACACATCTAATACTTAATTTGTCCAGAATCCAAACACAGGTGGAGTGTGAAATCATACTCGTTAGTACCTTGATGACTAAGAAATTAAGTGAAGTAGATGGGATACATGGTTAGTTGTAATAACGTAAAAATAAATAGACTAACCTTAGAAATTAAATGCTAATATGAAAGAATGTGTAATCTATCTACTCTTGAATCAATAAACTTCCTTTGCTTCATGAGAACCTCCCTTGTTGCAACTAAGATAAATGGAAAATTGAATCAATCCCGCATCTTAGAAAATGAATCCTTGGAACAAACACTAAAAGGATCATGTATGTACATATCTTCATACCAACAACCAGGATACATCATTCTTGTGTGATGAGGGAATCAAGAAAAATTAGGTGGGATAACTACAAGTGAAATGTTAAATAAAGTAAAGATAATGCAATCTAGTTATAAAATAATTGATAAGTGATTTCCAAGAAAATAAGGTCAATATTGAAATATAAATATAATAAATATGTAAACCAGAGAAAGTGTTGTCATGGATGGTGCCTATACGGGAGTCATAATGTAGTTGAATCATTGTGTTGTGTCTTGTCATTTGGGAAAAGGTGGCCTCGATGTTCATCATGTACTATTCATGTTATCTATATGGGATAAGGGTTATGCAAGCATCTCATGTGTTATGCGTTGTTCTAAGAGATACCTTGCATTGTCATGTGGTGTTGTGTAAATAGCAATGTAAGTAAAAACAAAAAATTGTTCCGGTATTTTTAGTGTTGTAATTATGTGTGTAAATTGTGGGTGTTATAAGGATGACGAAGTGGAAGGTAAATTTTAGGATGGAACATGATATAACATAAAATCAAAATGGCTTTGATGGGAATGTAGGAACATTAGAGGAGATATTTTTGGAAAGACTGGTGATGAAAATACAATAATGAATAGATTGAAAAGATAAATCGAAAAATGCAAAACAAAAAATGGAATGTATAGTAATATGTAGAAAACAAATGTTATCCTGACAGGTTTAAAACTATGTCAAAAGTCCTCCATCGTTGAGCATCTATGGGGGATCACCAGGCATAACAATGTTGAGGTCTACCCATTTTGTGTATGTCACACAAAGAGTTAAGAAAAATGTAGGTGGACCTAATTGTTTGAACATGTCCAAAATCTAACTTCGGGTTTTTTCTCCAAAATGAGTGCCCTCCTTGAATGTTCGTCCCAAAATGCAACACGCTATCTAGAAGCCCATTGTGGGGGCAACCGTAATATTTTGTTGGAGATCCCATGTAGTTGGTGGGAGACCATGCTTGAAATTTTACATCAAGAATACCATTAGGAAAAGGTTACAGAACATGCAACTAAGAAAATCACAAATATAATATACAATAATATTGTCAATAATCATATTAAAACTCATGTGTTGGAAAAAGTGAATAACTCATTCTTTACACAGTAAATATGTATTTTGCTAATGTATTTGTATCACAGAAATTGGTCATACTCCTATTGAAAATAGAAAAATGCAAACAAAACATCTCCATACCAGAGATCTGCACCTGTAAATGACATTACAATAAGCGTAGAAACTTATGTCATATACAAATGGATCAAATATATGCATATATACAATTATGGTAGTAACTTACCAGACTTGAAAATGAAAACCAAATAGTGTGTTTTTTCATTCTTAGAGGCCTGTAGAAGAATTTGAAGATAATTTGAACTTTCTTTAGTTGTATATTTTTATTGGAAATAATTTGTCACTTATATGATTTTAATGATAGTAATAATTTTGATATTATTATAAAAAATTATTAAATTATTAATAATTATTATATTTTTAGAAAATATGGCTTACCATTTTTTCCCGTATTTATCATTTTTTTGTTCGTCCACTTCTTTTCCATGTAGTTTGTCCACTGTATTATACACTTCGTACAAAATTTAGTACCTTGGTGTTGACACATATTCGTCAGATGGGTATTTGCAGTAGTTGTGGTATATTTCTCCTCATGTTTCCCTCTCAGTTTGAACAAATGTCCTTGTTCATAAAGGAATTGGTCAAGAAATCAAAAGCTGATATTAACTGAGCATTTTAACTGGATGCAGTTTTTCCTCATTTTAATTTCAGCATATGCCTCTGCATTCGTAGGACAACTATTTTTCATCCATATATTCCTCATAAAGAAGATATGCTAATACAACTTTAATAAAGAGAGTTTCCACTCCCAGTGACTGTAGATATGGTTTGCTAAAGAAATATAAACATCTCGTAGAGTGTACAGATTCTCTAAGAATGCAACTTTCTATATGTAATTTGCAGGGAATTCGAACCTATGATTACATTTTAGCCATGAGAGAAGAATGCAATACAGAAGATTGCTTGGATGAATCTGACATTCTGAGTATTCCATCATCCCCTGCTTCCTCAGTAGAAAGTTTTGATGACAACCACGAAAAGCTAAATTTCTTTGCAAAGTTCAGTTGCCTCGCCAAGCATCAGGTTGGCATTTTTGTGTGTCTTCTCTATTATTGGACCCGCTTATAAGGATTCTTGTTTATTGATATATAGAATATTTTTGTCCTGGAATGTATGGAACAGGAAAATTGTGAAGAGACGAAAGTTTTTCTCTTAAGCATGATTTCAAATCTGAATTGCCTAAAATCCGAAACCCATCTAATGTAAATATAGATCCTTGGATACTGATAAAACTAACAAAAGATGAAGCACTCAAAGCAGCAGAGAGGGCCAGAGAAATATCTTCTATGTTCAAGATGTCATCAGTACACGTTAAGAGCCATGAAGGCAGCGGGTGAATGGAGACAAATGAATGAGGTCGCAGCTATCTACCCAATGACCATCTAATACAGTTTCTCCTAAAGCTCCTTCCCCTCCTTTAATTTCTTCCATCTCCAATTCAAAACCCTGAAAAATGGAGCAGTATAAAAAAGAAAAAATGATCTTGATATTAATAAAGATGAGCTAAAATTCAATGATTACAGACAAACCGAGGTCTCCGACGAGCTCAGCATTCGCATTAGGATTCAGGAATCGTATTTCTGTTGACATCGTTGACATTTTCGTGGTATTTGTGTGGTTGATGCTGGTGAGGCGTCAAATTACTACATCTACCAATCGTAGGCGCAACACCATTGTTGCGGATCAAATGAACGAGGCAGAGGAGACGGGGATCGATCCTGACGCGTATCTAAAAGTTGTGTACTCTGATTAACCGTGTGGAATGAAACCGGAAGCACAGGAGAGGTCGTGATGCTCAATATGTCTGAAATGTTGCCAAGAGTTGGAGGACATCGTTTAGTTACTTCCCTTGTGCGGCTACATGTTCCACGCCAAATGCATCGACCAGTGGCTCAAGTTGCACCCAACCTACTCCGTGTACAGGACCTCTTCACAAAATTTCACACGCCTCAGGACACGTGGACGATGATAACATGATCCTACTTCACTGTTGTCTACCCACCAATCCCCTTGTCTATTTTTACGCCGAAAGGCGTTCCTTCAGCTGGGTTCGAGCTGAGGGCTGTCTGACGCATGTCAGAGAGGAGACGGCCGAGATGAGGTCGGTCGGGCGACGTCGATCACGGATGCGATCTGGCCCTCCATGCGCTGTACACCTCCATGCCTGGACAGAGACCATAAATTGTTTTTGGCGAAGGCACTGTTGCTCAATAAATTTCGTCTGCGCGCCAGTAAGGGTTCGGTGTATTTTTTGTACGCGTCCATGCCTGCACAGAGATTGCAAACCCTGATACGCAAAGGAGTATCTGCTGCACGGATTTTGGCAGTGTACGCTGAAGCATGGCTGCCCGGATTTGATAAATGTTATTTAGTCGGTCGCCACTGTATGCTACTTCATGAACTGCTTTGTGAAGAAAGTCTGCTTAAATCTAGAAAGGAGGCGTTCGGGAAGAGAAAGAAGAGAAGGAGAAAGAAACAGGAACCGGATGTCGTCCATCATCACTCGTGTATTTCCTTCATTCTCTTTATTTGTTGTTAAATTAGATCACTGGTTGTATTTTGTGGTTTTTTGGAAATCAGATTGAAGAGAAAAAACTAGGAATTGAATATGAGCCGATGTGCAATATCTCGAGCTTTCTTTAGGGTTTTGGCCATAGATCCGCACCCATATCATCCACAAACTCATGGAGAATGTAATGAACAACAAAGCTAGGGTTTTTTGCTGTAAAATATTCAAAAATGCCCAACTGGTAATGATTTTTTTATATTTAAATTAACACTTTTCTATTAATTAAAATTAATCCTCTTTGGTTTTGCGTGAAGAAAAGCAATCTTTTGAAAGCAGTAATCCTTTTTGTAAGACGATGACGGGAGATTCCTTGTCCATTAAATTTTTAATGTGTTTTAAAATTTCGAATTTTTGTCTTATTTCGGACTGATTCACCCTAGAATGTGTTTTTAAATTTTATTGTGCACAATAAAAATACGGAAAGCTCTGCTTCCAGTTATAAATTTTCTGTTTCAGAGTTATAAATTTGGTGGACAATTGCTATCGTAGAAAACAAGTGAATAAACTTTTCACTAGGGCTCATAAATATTAAAAATTTAAACTATTTTGTTCTGTTACAGTCATTTTATAATTAAATGTTTTACATTATTGTTGTTTATCATGCTATAATTCACTCACATTTTCATATTTTATTACAGATTTTCTTTGTTATTTGTTGAATTGGGGCTTCGTGGGTATTTTATGTCCAGAGATTTTCCGTAACTGCTTTTACGCACAAGATTGGCTCCCAGACTCCAAACATTATTGTCTCTTTAATTAGTATAGCTGTCTTACTCTGTATTGGTTGGTTTCTTAAATTTATACAGGCGAGCAACGTTCAGACAATGCATTTCCATCTGAAGAAATGTTCAGCGGATGATGCAGCATTCTCTGAGATGCATGGTGCTTCTTGTTTGGAAGCAACAATAAAGTTTGAATGTGCAGTTCTAGTATAACATCTCCTTGTGTACATTCTGATTTATGAACCTAAAAAAAATCAGTGTTTTGTAGGTGGACAGCAAATCACACCTGTATACTAGCTAACATATATTTTTCTATTGAGTGGAAGGGAAGAAAAAGCTTGAAACAATTCCTGGGATGTAGTGGGGTCAAATCACAAATGGATGCTACGCAACTCCCATGCACCTCTTTGTCAAGCTCTACAACTGTAGGGCGGCTGCTTCTGCAAAAAGTTACTCGCCAGTAAGCATCATCAAGTAAATTTAGATTGGGATCCAGTACAAAAAGTAATGGAGATAAACATAAATAAGAAATACTGTAGGAGCACCATGACATCTCTAGAATTAAAAGATTAATGGATGTGGAAAATGAGAAGGCAAGACATGACCCTGAAGGTCTGAAACAAGATGATTTAATGCAAATAGCAGAAGCCCAGAATAAAGTTGAAAGAGGGAAATTTGAGAGAGAGGAGTCTTAGAGAAAATTAAAGATTGAAACAGACACCTAACTAGGAAAATAAAGTGGAAAGGTTCTTACGAGGACACAAGGCGAAATCTTATTCCTCTGATGTTACAGAATATTACTGCAGTCTTATTGCTGAACGTCTAGGCTTTATTTGAAAACATTTGTACTTTTTACCAAATCATTTCTTTTTACTGAAACCTGTGATACTTGTTGATCTTTTCAGTATTGTATCTTCTTTTGCTTGCCTTCTCCATTTTCTAGCCTTTTTTTGGTAATATAGGATATGGAGATTCACTGTGGTTTGTGCCACATGCTCTGTTGGCACAACTGAGAAATCAGGCCCCATGACTTTATGCGCGGTGTTTTTTGTCATAATATGCTGCTATTTGCTTTTGGAGCAATTCTGGCATGATTGATCTTCCATCTCAAGACAATTCTAGGTGGTAAGTGCAAGTTCGGGTAAGGGAAATTTTGTGATTATGATTCTCGAACCTCATGTTTTGAATGAAAATCATATTTGAATGCTGGTTTATTGCAATGTAAAACACTTTATCTTAATCACACGATACTTCTACAAATCAGATCTGTAGTGATACCCATCGGTTATGGAATCTGGGTCATCATAGCCATAAGACCCTCATTTTTATTTGAGTAGAAGGGAAGGAAAAAGTGGGCAATTCACGCTTTATTTGAAAACATTTGTGCTTTTTACCAAATCATTTCTTTACCATGCACTTCTTTGTCAAGTCTTAGTCTCATAAGTAAGAGTCATTTCTCGTGTAGGAAATGGTTGGGATCCAAGTTAGCCGAGTTTCAGATTATGCATAATGAAATATGAACCCATTGTAAAAAAAATGTCAACTTCACAATAAGAGGGAAGGCCAAAATGCTTCGATTGTGTTGATGTTGAGGAATGCTTTTATTGTTGTTGATGAATTGTGTTTGATGCTACGAGACTGAAATTGTAGTGTCATTCACAATGGGTTGAAATTGTTTTTTTGCCATTTGATCCATTCTTAGAAATTAATATTCTATCAATTTTTTCAACTATATATCTATTTGTTTTGCCTTTAAAGTTACGCAAATGAAAAACAAGGTCAACCTTATTGTTGTTGAAAGGAAAATTGGTGCTGAAATACTTATTGTCTTTTACCCTTGTTTGCATGCAAAACAACTTACTCAAGGTTTTCATCACGGTGGGAAAAAAGGTTGTCGGGAGGAAAGCAAGGTGCAATCATCTTCTGCTTTACTAATGCTTTGCCCCTTTGCTTACTGTTCATTTAAGCATGCCATGGACTTTAACAATGAATTGTAAACATGTTTGTTGGAATGAATAGCTTTGGTTTTTTTTGTCTTGTGTTCGTATATATTGCTGTTTTTTTTTTGCACTCCATATCTCTGACTGCTATTTTCATGTTGTGTACATCTGGCTCGCTTGTGATAGTATCGCATGGAACTTTCAATGTGTGTTTTTGTTTTTATGGTTGAGTGGCTTTACCTTTCGGAAATCGTTTTGTGTGCCTCCTTCCTTATGCTTTGGAAAGATACAAACTATATTTTCCCTGTATAATAATGGCATATAGGAGCACGTGCCTTTCTTGTTAGCATGATTCCTAGTGTGCGGAGGGAGTTATCTCCCGGAAAGCCACTTCGAAGCGTTCAAAGCAACCCTTGCGTAGCGTTAAAATGTTCAACAGAAGGTTTTTGAAGCTGCTGCTGAAAGAAACCTTCTTTTCGACTCATTGTACATTTTGCTTACTTCTTCAAATTGCTTTCCCTAATGTTTGGATGTTTTCTGTTCGATTTAAAAGAATGAAGACTAGAAATACAATTATCTCTCCCGGTTGGAGTAACTTGATTCACGACACCGCACTTGCAAAGAGAAGAATGAGTTTAAGAGGACCGGTTTGTTGTGAGCGTTTTACACTACATGCAACCAAAACCGCCTAAACCGGTTATAGCTGATTTGGTTAGAGAGCGACTTTGCCTTTTGCCGCATAGCCCTTTGTACTTGTCCAAATTTCGAACTGCTGGGCCTCATTCCCGAGGGTTTGGCTTGGTCTACGATACTAAGGAGGCTGCAATGGCATGTGAACCTTCCTACAAATTAAGAAAAATGGGTGTTGCATTGCGAAACAAGACAAAGTGGAAAAAAAAAAAAACAAAGTTTGTTGAAAATTGCTGGTGCTAGCAAGAAAAACAAAGAAAAAAAACATTTGATAGCCTCCTCCCCAAACACCTTGTAGACGAAAACGAAGTTATAGACTGTATATAGCTACAGGCTTTTTTGTAATACTTTTTTGCAAGTAAACGTGAAACAATGAGCCATATTTTGGATCTGTAAATATTAATTCCAATATACTACTTTGTTTTATCTAACAGCATGTACTTTGTTTTTCCAGCATGTAACCTTTTGCATTGTATTTGTTGTGAATGCGATTGTTTACCTTGCTGTATTTGATAGAATGTCGAATGAAAATGTTTAACTGAAACTGAAAATAATCGGAGGCCCATGTAGAATTTGAATGGGTCACCATATATCACTCTAAAAAAATGTTTGGCTCTTTAAAAGAATCTAGAAATACATTTCTTGCGTTGGATTGTGTGTTATAATGCATTTAAAGCTTTGGTGATCTAAGGTGATTTTGTTGTTTATAATATTTGGTGCTAAAATATACATATTCTTATCGGTTATTTATTATAAAGCTCCTTTTTTGCAAATATTTGTATGTTGAATTTGATTTGGGTAACTTGATTCGTTCAAAGATAGACAAAACAACCTCAATTATAATAAAAAGGTTTCTTGACAAAACATATATAAATGGCCATAATATTCTTGTTGTGGTCATACTTTATTTTGAATTTTTAGCCTTGAATTTAAAACGTTTAACTTGTGCTATCTTTCCATCTAATCTTAATGTGACGCGGTTCTATCTTTAAAATCTTTGCCATGTCAAACAATTTTGGATAATCTCAAAGACAAAAGTTTTAGCTTTTTGAAGTAAACATGGTCCTCAAGCATATTCGGGTATCTTTTACTTGAACTAAATTTTTCTGATGTACTTTGTTGATGCTTGGTAGTATTCTTTTAAGTTTTAACATCCCGTCGAATGCTTTTTACCTCTCCCTCTGTACCCTACATACGTTTTGCTCACTAATCGAGCAATTATTTACTCAAATGTGAACTCGTGGGTTCTGAATCCTGCAGTTTTTCTTTTCCTTCAGATTTTTTTAAATTTTTTTTATTATAGTCAGAAGGGAATTACATTCTTCAGAGTGCATTATACACTTTCAGAAAATCCATGCACTTTGTCAGAAAAGACAATGAGGGATTAGCCTTTCTGAAATGCAGTCCACCCATCCTTTAACTAAGAAAAGATAACAAGAGATTAGCTGTTCTGGAAAGTACAGCATCTATCCTTCAACTAAGAAACTTTTGATAGATGTTCCGCCACATCAAAAACATTCCTCCTGCCAACAGTCTTCCTGGGTTTTAAATTTTAACATCATACTCTGATTGCTTTTTCCAGACTTGCTCCCTCTGTACCCTACATACGTTTTGCTCACTTAAGCAATTATTTACTCAAATGTGAACTCGTAGGTTCTGAATTCTGCAATTTTTCTTTTCCTTTAGATTTTTAAATTTTTTTTATTCATAGTCTGAAAGGAATTACATTCTTCAGAGTGCATTATACACTTTCAGAAAATCCATGCACTTTGTCATGTGCTTATATAAGAAGACCATCTCAATAAACTCACCCCAGAATATATTACCATTCAGACATTGCATTTTCTAGCTCAAGCTTAAGGTCATTCGGGATCTTCAGATCGAGTAGCCTCAGACCTGTACAATCCAGAGTCAGTTGGGAACAGAACTAGGCTCTTTGACACAGCTTTTGGGATTCATTCAATTGCCAGCTCTGGAAGCATCCAGTCTGGTTAAGACCCTGTGGCCGGGTCCTTACACCAATTCCTAGTTGAGAATGAAACCTGAGAGCTGTGATTACTTGGTTGAACATTCCACCATTCTTATCAGGTCTGTTTTCCTTTTTTTATAAATGATATGTGACATATATTGTCATAAACAAGACAAACAGGAGGAGATCCCCTGCAAAGTAATGCTTTACATGTCTGACAAAGTTACTAACTCAAAAAATTCCTTGTTAACTTTCTCCATTAATGTCTACAAATTGTAGTTATTAAGTTACACCCAGAAAGCTCTTGTATTTTATGTTTTTGTCAATCATGAAGGGAGATACCTACAGACAATCCTCTTGGTAAAATGGTATTGTGGATTTTGAATTGAGCCAGCGGCTCCATTGTTGTGAAGAAGAGCTTATGAGTGTCATCGAAGTTCTATTTTCGATGGCCATCCCACTAGCAAAATGATTCATCTAACGCCAATTTTCTTTTTTTGGGTTTGCGACTAATTATACTTCGATAATGCATTGCTGCTAATTGTAGTTTCTTGAAAATGGTCTTACAGGTTTATGTTTTTGGGTTGCAATTACAAATTTTATGTGGCAGATCATATTTGAATTGTACACACACCTTTTTGTTGTTATTATTTAATATTGACAAAGGTACAGAGGGTGAGTTCGGTAGTAGGTTGAATCGAGATCTTTGCTATTTGAGTTGGGTAGAAAGCTTTTGAGATAAGACATAAAATGAGTCCTGATAAGATGGTTGCTTAGTCCTCCGTTGTGATATCACTAGAAAGTTAAACATGAAAAAGGATTTCCACTAGAAAGATGCTTGAAATTAGATTTTTATACTGGTGTCTTTCGTTTAATATGAAAAAGGGACTGCTGCTTTGATAGGAATAATGAATCAATCTTTTGTTTACAATTGACCAAACTTTACGCATCTTGAAGCCTTTGAAGTTTGTTGTTTTCTTTGAAGGCAACTGGAGATTCTAGTTGTACTTGTATTGTCTCGTTGAGTCCTTTTTTCTTGCACATGCCGTCTCCCATATGCTTCCATTACTTGTACCAAAGAGTATTTCGATCAAATAAATACAAGTTGTACCAAAAAGTATGTTAATGAATAAAATACATGCACCTGTACCAAAAAGTATTTTGAGAAATAAAATTGTACAAAGCTTTTTGTTATTATTGACAGAGGTCATATTGAGTTTTGTAGTATGATAAATAAAATGTATGCACATTGAGCATTATTTTGTGGGTTTGTGGGTTGTATGGAGGTCTGGAATTTTAAATTATATGTGCCTGTTAAATCAAAGTCAGAACTTTATTTTCCACAGCAAGCCACATGAAAACCACCACCATCAGTGTTCCGCATTTTCCTCTTTGAATATGCACTTGCATCCCAACTTTGTAGTATAAACACCATGGATCTTGTTTTTGGCCCAAATATCTTCAATTCAAAGTTGAAAGTAAGCATCATCTCTAATTCTAATATGACATTTCTGAACGCCCAACACATATGCCTCCCATTCAGTTATCAGCTCATTTGGTAGCATTTCATTGCATTTGTTGCATAGTTACCATATTTGAAAAGTTTGGGTAATTCGGAATGGGGAAAATTTTGAAATCTTGAAAGTTTCGGTTCGGTTAAGAAAATTTACAAATATAAAATATGTATGTATACACACACACACACACATATATAATATATATACATATACACACACACATATATACATATGTACATTTAATATACACAATAGCATCAAGCACACACACATACATGATATTTGTAGAGGAAAACCAATTACACATAAAAAAATTGATTGTAGCAAACCTGTCCGATATCTGAAAATACATTTGATTTTTAAATAAAATTTATTCATATCTTTGTTCCGTATATCATCCATCGTAAGGAGAAGCCCCACTCAATTAGACTTGCAGCTGCTACTTAATTAATTAACTTGTAGTTAACTTCACCTAATAGCACCATTATAGGTTGCGTTGCTCAAGTCTCTAACTGCTTGTGACTAATTCCTGATTATCTGTCAATTATTATTTACCTTGTTTGCGGTCCTTTGGGTTAGTCCTGCAGTTATTGTGATGTATAGCAGCCTCGTGCTTTGCAAAGGGTTCGTTCCAACAATCTTTTCTTTAAGACTCACGAGGAGACATAGTTTGCTTTACTCAACCCAACCTCAATATGGGAATGGCAGAAACTATGTAACATCAACTAGGATATATACCTTGTAATTAAGGCGATAGTTTCATATTTACTCATTATAAAAGGGGTGACATATGCATTAATTAGCATATAATTGAGATCTACTTGACAATTTACTCATAACAATAACCTTGTCCAATTACCATCTAAGTTGTTGCATTCAAATTTGTGTTCGAATTTGCTGAGGATTAAATTCATGAAAAATTTGTTGCTAAAAAAATCAGCGATAAAATTCGTGATTAAATTCAACTGTAGAAATATACATTTAAATTAAATATATAAAAATGGAAGATAATTTCACATTTCAAGTAGAGAAAGATAATATCGCATTTCATTAAGTAGCTATCATAATAATGCGATTGACATGAAAAATGTTGAAAAACATGTGCTCATAGCTGCATACTAATTGTAAAAAAGTTTACAAAAAGTGATGGATGAAAGTCGTGAACTTCCCTATGTAGTATGGACTAAGGTCTACTTATTACATCAAAAAAATCTAAATCATCTAAAGCACTTGGCTCAATCTCATCATTGGAGCTCCTGAACATAGGAAAACCTTGACGTTGGTGCATCGTTTTGTGGGAAAAACGGGAAATGTTTGGATGTCTGGTTAGGTTAATAGAGTTTTTAGAGATGGTGTTTCCACTGTTATTATCTAATATTAGTGGCGGCGAAAAGAAAATTCATATTTAGAATGGATGTTAGAACTGTCCACTTCTTTTTATCTACAAAATCTTAATTATTATTGATCATTTTATAAGTCTACTTGACAATTTACTCATAACAATAACCTTGTCCAATTACCATCTAAGTTGCTGCATTCAAATTTGTTAGTATTAATGTTCTAATAGTGAGTATTTCTAACTTGCCTTGGACCATGTCCTGGGCTGTGATAGTTGAGGTTGTGGAAACATTGGTTTTAGTTGTGCCAGATTTGACCTAAAGCTAATGCTATTGTAGCTGCTGAATGTCAGAAGTTGAACCTGCTTTTTTGGTTAATTTGATGGTGTTTAAGAATTTGCTGTTAATTCAATCATGTTTAGAAGAGCAACGTCTAAAAGTGCTTGTGCAATACTGGCTTCAATACTTATATTTTTGATGTTGCTGCTGATGTTTGGGCTGGCGTTCAACTTAGTATTGCATTGGATCATTTTCTGCTTGCCTTTTGAAGTGATTGTTCAAAAAAACAATTCCACATCTATCTGTTATTTCAAACTCTTTTGTCTTTGGTGTGCCTACGTGTCCGTTCGCAGTTTTTAGATTTTTTCAATAATAACATGTTTGCTTCACCGTTCATTAATTTGTTTCTTCCTCCTTTGTTTAAAAACTTATTATACATGCTCACCACAACTTCCTGTTTGCCTGTTATTGTTCTTTACATTCGGTTCTGGCTTCCCTTCCACAATGGAATTTAATAACAAAAAAAAAAGGGGTTTTGTGATTTGTGACATCGCATTAGTTTTTACCTTTTTTATGCGAACTCTAAGCTACTATCCTTTACGCTGGCATCATTCTTTTGTTCCGCTTCAAGCTTCCCTTCCGCATTTGCTTCTAGTGAAACGAAATATCGGGTTCGCTTTCTAGGTGGGGGCGTAGCATTCAGTTTGGTTGTTTCTTTTGGTGTTTTCTTTCACGTTCTTGGTTGATCGTTGCATTTGTCGTGCAGCGCATCCATTCTCCTCTACTTTTTGCATTGCAACCATGGACACAACTTTAACAGAAGGAGGTGTTACGCGCCTAATGTCCGGTTGCTCGGAGACGGTTCCACGTTCCAGCTCCTCAACATTTGTCCTGTGCGGTCTCTGTTGAATAGTGGCACTCAGCATCGAGTTGACCTTTCCGACGGTATTCACATCCAGAAGGCATTGTTGCCCTCCAAGTTTTCACAACTAGTTGCAGACAAAACTTTGAAAGAAGGCACAATAATTCAGCTGCACAAAACCGTTTGCAGGATGGTCGACCATGAAATGTAAGTAGCCAGCATTTTGGCTTCCCTTTCGTCTTTTCTATCTCGCACAATGTTTCCTAACCTTTTTATTCCTTGCATTGCATGCGTGCAGGACCGTTTTAATTACCGATATGGAAATAGCGAAAGAAACTTACCCGCAAATTGGTTCTCCTTCCCGGATCCCTAGCCATGTTGTTCGGGGCAAACAAGCCTGTGTTGACCACCCTGAGGGTGTGCCCAAAACGTTGTTTCCGCAAACGCCGCCTCAAAAGATTTATGCCTCCTCGAAATCAGCATCGAAGGCCATTTTCATAGACGACTTAAACACAACCATGCGTGTTTGGTCCATAGAGGGCAGAGCGGTCGCGAAAACTCCATGCGGACATATAGTAATGATAACGGCAATGGTTGTTTCTTTGGTTTTGACTTCGTGGATAGCAGAGGTGGTGAAATCCGTGTCACTTGTTTCAATGAGATTGCGGAGAAGTTCTATGGCACGATAGAGAACGAAAAAACGTACACCATCTCTAACGGAAGAATTGGAAAAGCAAAAGAAAAGTTCAACACCTGAACAACAAACTCGAAATTTTCCTTTCAGCAGCATCTATTGTCCGGCCTCTGCATGTCAACGATCAAATCATACCTTTACACAACTTCCACTTTGTCCCCATCAAAGACATACCTGGAAGACCTGCCGGATCTTTTGTTGACATTCTTGTTGTTGTTCTTGTTATTTCTCCACGATCCACCATTCGCAGACGTGATCAGACAGAAACATTCAAGCGAACTTTGCAGGTTGAAGACATGTCCGGCTTTAGTGTTTCCATCACTTTGTGGGGTCAACATTCAACTATACTTGGAGAAGAGCTAGAAGAATTCCTTTCAATTCCGCAGAAACCAATTCTTGCTCTTAAAACAGCTCGTGTTTCCAGCTTCAACGGAACATCTCTTGATACTATATCCACTACAAAATGGTTTGTCAATCCAATGATTCCTGAAAGCCTCTCTCTACAGGAATGGATTGCATCCGATGCTTTCAATGTCCCCGCACCATCTATCACAAACAGGGTTCTAGGGCCTCCATCTGCCTTGTCCTCTCCGGCAACAATAGCTCAGGTCCTGCAAATGGGTAACACAGATAAAAATGAATGGGCTACAATTACAGCAAAAATCACAGACATTTCATTGGACAATTTTTATTACTTGGCATGCCCTTTAGTGAAAAATGGTACACAGTGTCGCAAGAAAGTGCAAGAACTGGAAAACGGGTCCTGGTTTTGTGGGAAATGTAATATTCCTATCCAAAAATGCGACTACAGGTATGCACTCCGTGTCACTTTACAAGATAGCACAGGAGAACTTCAATCCGTAACTGCATTTGATGAGACTGCTGAAAATATAATGGGCGTCAAAGCTGAAGACTTGCAGTTTTTGAGCATAGATGATGGTGCTACAACTGAAATTGCAGACCAAGTTATAGGCCATGAATATCAATTTACGCTTTCCATCAAACTTGAAACATACCGTGAGAAGAAGCAGTTTAAATGTGTCATTATAAAGTCGCACAAACTTGAAGCTGCGGCTTCCCTTCCCTGAATTACGTTTGTGTAACAATGTACAGGCTTCACTGCATTTGTGTTCCCCCCTTGTAAAGCTCTCGTGGTCTCTTGATATGCTAGCACCCTTTCCAATAACTCTTTCTTGCACAAACGAATGTCTAGTTGTTCCTTTTTGCTCTACTTTTGCTTATGTAAACTCGGGTTCAATGGATATCGATATATATACGTTTTGTTTTGTAATTTTTGTCACACTCTCTATGTTCTTGAATATCAATAATTGGAATTCCTAAGCCATTTCCTTTAAAAAATAAATACTAGTGATGGTCTTTTATATTGTATGGACATGTTCTTTCCTTCGAACACTTTCCTGTATTCATAGCTTTCGTTGAATGAGCTTTGTTGGTGCTATGTTCCTTTACTTGTAATATACATGCGCAAAACAACTTTCGTATTCTTTTGTTTTACTCCATGTATGGCTAGATGCACACTTTTTCCTTTACTTGTCTCATACTTTTTCTCCTACTGCAAAACGTTGCAGGATTCCCCATGTCTGCAGAGCAACGATTAGCTCGAAGAAGAGAGATCTACACCAAAAACAGAGCAAATAAATGCGGATCAGCGCCGGCGTTACCATGCTAGAAAAAACACACATTGCACATCTTCCTCCCCCCGTCCCGCCCCGTTCCGGCCCCCGGCACCTGCCCTTCCATCGCCCCATTCTGGCTCTCACGGTGCCTCCTCATCCAACGCCGCAAATGTTTTTCTCTCCCCGCCATCCGCTCCACATTGCCCTTTCCTTTCGCACAACACTTCCACCCTTCCCTTCTATGAGGCCCATGTACCCTGGGATACACAACACTTCCCTTCTCGATCGACGCATTCCTCTTCCCCCCCATCAACCATGTACTCTCCAATGTCCTTTGGTTTCTCCCATCCTGTTGATGCTCTGTCGACCTCTTCGCATTCATTTGTGCTACCTTCCCCAGCTTCCAATACATGCCAAAATCTTGACGGGTTTTGTTCTGCTAGAATGTTCCCTTCCGAGCCATCCGCCACTTCTTCGTCCTCCTTCGCAGATGCACAAAGGCGTTTCCGCAAAAGGATAGATTCCCTTTCCGGTGCAAGCACATGCACAATCTGTTTGGAAAATTACCCTGGCATTCTAACTAAGTGTTGTTCAGGATCTATCCTTTGCTCCAGGTGCAGGCTTGAGAAACAAGGACACCGATTTTCTTCTTGGAACAACATGGACCCTGGTGTCCAGCCATCCGTACTACAATCTTTGACACAAGTTGAAGAAATGTTGATTGCTAGAGTTAACCCAATTCTCCAAGTAACCCATGCACGTGGTGGACAATACAAATACTCTGGGCACACTATAAGCTTCCCCCAAGATATCTCTACCATAGCAAAGTACCTCCCTCGACGTCTCGGTGATTTGGATTTGCTTCTTGTGCAAAAGGCAGGCTCCCAACAAACAAAATACGATTTCTACGTTAGTAGATCTCGTGTATGGCTGGCCCTTCAATACAAAATTTTGCATGACCCATACTACAAGGATGTTCTTGTTGATAATGAAGCCCTCAACGCTCTTCCCATACAACAAACAAATATTTCCTCCTCCCTCAACTCCATACCGATGGACATCCCAGCCTCTTCAGAACCTTTCTGCACTTGATTCCAGCGATGATCCTTCCCTCTGCAATTTAATTGACGCCCACTCTTCTTCTTTCGTCCCTTCTGCCCACAACTTTGGCACCGAAGACGAACAGATCTCACAGTTCCTTCTCTCCCATGATCAAAACATGCCTTCTACCATGCCTTGGCCAGACATAAGTCTTTCTCCCATAAATGAATACACCACTGAGGGTCTTTTTTCCATGGCATTCCCAACTTTGTTTCCTGAAGGTAAGGCTATGTTTAGACAACCTCGCATGAAAGAGGTACTTTTTCATGAATATGCCCTCCATTTAATCCATTTCCACGATAACCGCTTCGGTTCCCACCCCCGGTTTCGCTATTTTTTGCTTAACCTCATCATGCGGCATAGGAGCCAATCTACAGCAGGTTTTCATGCAACAAAACCTAGAAAATGACATACCGCCAACTATAGCTGACCTCCGAAAAAAATTGCTTGAAGACCCTACATATTCGCTTCCAGATACCTTGATGCGGTTTGGTAATAACCTGCGTGGAACACGCTCCTTTTGGTCCAAATACAGAGGAGAGATATCAGACATGGTTGAACAATTGGGTGCACCTACATTCTTCTTCACTCTTAGTGCTGCAGATACTAAATGGCCTGATTTGCATAGCTGTATGCCTGGTGTTCCGCCTCCTGATCGTCGGTCCGCAAAAATTTAGAACAGAGAGCATTATCACCCACCCCCATCGTGTTTCTGCTTACTTGCACCAAAGGTTCACGATATTCCGCGAGGAGGTCCTGCAAAAACACCTTGGAGCCAAGGACTACTGGTACAGGTAAACAAAATTAAATGGTTCGTTTGCCATTCTATTGATTCTCTTTATTTCTAACCACCTTTTTCCTTTAGGTACGAATGGCAACATAGAGGGTCCGCACATGTTCACGGTTTCCTTTGGCTGGAAGGCGCCCCCAATGTTGACACAATAGATTGGAATGACAATGCTTCTGTTGAAACAACAAGACTATACTTTGATCAATATGTTTCTGCATGGAACCCTAGAGCTCCTGCATGTAGACCTACATTCTTTCAAAGATCTCTCGAGGATGATCCCTGCTTGCTTTCCTCTTCAGAGGTTCTAGCTTCCAACCCTCTGCACGATGTCGAGGAACTTATAAACCGGGTTCAGCGCCACACCAAATGTTCTACGCAGACATGTCTTCGAAAAAAAGGTTCCAGAACTATATGCCGTTACAGTGCTCCTTGGGAAACACAGGCTTTTTCTTCCTTGACCATGGATGCCAACAAAAGCGTTAAATACCTTCCTTTTAGGAATGATGACAGATTAAACATTCACAATAAAGCCATGCTAGCTATATGGAGAGCCAACATTGACTGTCAGCCTGTACTATCTCGACACGCTGTTCTTAAATACATTGCAAAGTATGCCTCTAAAGCAGAGCAACGCTCTGAGACATACCACCAAATGTTGTCTAGGCTTTGTTCGCATGCTAACCCCGATTTCCCTTCGTCTTTTGCAATACGGAAGATGCTCACTGAAAGTGTTGTTGAACATGACATAAGTGCACAAGAAGCTTGTCACTTGCTTCTCAAACTTCCTCTTGTTGTGTCCAGCCGGCAAACCGTCTATTTAAATGTGGGCAAAAAAATACTTAGGCGCCTTTCTGCATCGGCTACTCAGGAACAAGATACATCACAGCTTCTTGATGCGTACCTTGTCCGCCCACCATCAATGGAATCCCTTTCCCTTATCCAAATTGCTCGAGAATGGAATCACAGCAAATACCGAAAAAAAGAGAAATGGAAACAGCGCACTACACCAGCAATTGTCCGCGTGTACCCAAGGTTTTCCATCATTCCACCAGCTAATACAGAGGCTTTCCACCTTTTCTGTTGGTCTGAGCTCCTGCTGTACAAGCCTTTCCGGAACATTCCTGCGGATGTTGGTTCCTCGCCAGATGTTGTTTCTTCCAATTGGCACCTGTTCAAAAGCTCATACAAACCGTGGCATGTTAGAAGAATAGACACGGAGCTTGATACATCTCCAGATGAATCGTCTGAATCTGACACAGACCCAATGCAAACAAGCGAGAGAATCTATGAATGGCAACTTTTGGCAGGCCTCCGTCCGGGACATTCTGAAGGTCTAGACCACTTGCAAATGCTTGGCCTCCGAGAATATGACTCCTGCTATGATTGGTCCTCAAACACCGTGCCGGTTCACTTGGTTGACGTTGCCCCCTCTTTTGTCGAGAATAGTAGGGCGAATTACTGCCCTGACCATACAAATCCATCTAGTTTGCCTTCTTTGCCAACTTTTTCCGATAGCCAGCAGCGAGCCTTCACTACAATACTCCACCACTTTTCCTCGACACACAGCCTATCACCCCTTCTTCTCATTGTTCAAGGAACTGCAGGAACAGCAAAATCATTCCTTATCCACTCTCTCCAATCTGCCTTCTCCTCCCTCGCTGCCCCTGCCATTTCACCCCTTCTTTTGCTTGCCCCTACTGGTGTGGCCGCTTTTAACATTTCTGCATCAACCGTTCATTCCAGCCTCCGAATTCCCGTTCGAGATTTAAAACCCCTTGAAGGGCAAGCTTTGGCCTCCTTTCAAGACTCTTTAAAACATGTCACATACATTTTGATTGATGAAATGAGCTTCATTGGTCCTAAACTTCTTGCAAAAATTGACTTCGGCCTGCGCGAGGCCTTCCCGCACTTCCGTACTTCCCCCTTCGGAAATAGATCAATGATTCTTGTTGGAGACCTTGGTCAACTTCCACCCGTTATGGACATTCCACTATATGCCAGTAATTCCTACGGTGGATCCCTTTGGCGCAAATTTCCTAATTCAATCTCGTTAACGTCTATATTCCGACAACAAGGCTCTGCTCCGACTCAAGTTTCCTTTCGCAATTTGCTTCTCAACATCCGAAACGGTGTGGCCACCCTTCCAGATTGGGAGACTTTGATGTCCCGCACCGACTCATGCCTCTCACAACAAGAACTTTCATACTTCCACAATGCCCCCCACCTCTTCTCAACAAATATTCTTGTTAAAAACCACAATTTACAAATGCTGAAGGAACTCAATTCTCCGGTTGCCTTGTCCATTGCTCTGAATACAAGAAGAACTGACTACAATGATCCTGATGACGACCAGCTAGAACAAATAGTGCTCCTTTGCAAAGACCAAAAAATCATGCTCACTGCTAATTTGTGGATTGCTACCGGGCTTGTTAATGGCGCAACTGGCACTATCGTTGACATTGTTTATTCCCCTTCCTCCGCTCCACCTTCTTTGCCTTCTTTTGTTATTGTTGACTTCGATCGCTATTCCGGTCCACCGTGGAATCCATCAAATCCCACCCACATCCCCATTCCCCCCATTTCGAGAGGCTCTCGTACACAGCTGCCTTTAAAAATGGCATGGGCGTTAACGATTCACAAAGCCCAAGGGCTCACCCTTGGTCATGCCACCATAGACATTGGATCCACCGAGAGACCAGGCCTTACTTTTACTGCTCTCTCGCGCGTGCCCTCCTTGGATAAGATTCGTATCTCCCCAGCTTTCTCCTTTGACCGTTACTCAAGAATTTCTTCAGCCTCCCTCCTGCAGTTCCGAAAACAAGAAGAGCTTCGCCTCCAATCCCTTCCGCCGTCCCCCTCCTCCTAATTCATCCCATTTAACCTTCACCGTCTATAGCTCCCCACCCCCGTCACATCCTCCGCACAATAACAATCTCGCCATTTCCTATTATCCTTTTTCCGGGCCTTCCCCTCCCCTTCTTCTTCTGCATCAAACACCTATGTACATATTTAGTTTATTATACTAAACAATATTATCTCAGAAAAAGAAGGGAATAGTCATTTGTTGAGCTTAGATCTACCCACTCCATTGAAATTACACAAGTACAAGATATACACCATATTGTTCCACCCTAATGATGGGATGTAATAGGATGGTTGTTGTCAATCAATAAAGGATGGGGAATGCTTGTCAATACTTTTGAGTAATGCACCTTGAGTATCTCCAACACTTGACAAAAATGGCATGGAAGAAAGTGTGGTCCATAGGCCCTGTGTTTCCACCGGCTTGTTTTGGCGGCGGAATGCAAAGCAGCGCCCGAGGAAAAATGTCGGCCACTAGTGAAAAGAAGAATTTGAGTTTGTTGTTCGGTCGTTGAAAGAGTTTTGGAAATGCTCTTAGATTTTTATCCATAATGATGCTTCAAGTCTTGTTAGTTGTCATCACAAGCATCATCCTTATACCTCATATGAGGAAAAATGCATGCAAACGGTGACCCAGATAATGTCCAGCGCATTCGTATTGTTGCTACATAGTGCATGGATTTTTCACGTCACAGAATGCATTGGAAAAATAAGGTGACAGTCATTTGTTGAGATTGGATCTACCCACTCCATTGAGATTACGTAAGCACAAGATATACACCATATTTTTCCACCTTGTAATGACGGATGTTATAAGACGGTTGTAGTCTTTCACTGAAAACTGGGGAATGCTTGTCAATACTTTTGAGCATCTAGAGCCTGAGTATCTCCAACACTTAACAAAACTGGAAGGGAAGAAAGTGTGGTCCATCAGCCCAGTGCTTCAACCAGCTGGTTATGGCAGCGTAATGAAAAGCAACGCTTGAGGAAAAATGGAGGACATCAGCGAAGGGAAGCATTTAAGTTTGTTGTTCGGTCGTTGAAAAAGATATGGAAATGCTCACATATTTTCAATCCATGACAATGTTTCAAGTCTTGTTCATTGCCATCACAATCATCATCCACACACCCCCCACATGAGGAAAAATGCACAGCAACAAAGGGTACTTTGGGAAGATGTCTCTCGAGTAAACCTGGAAATTGACAAGTTGTAGGCCGTTTTTTGTGATTTTAAACAAAAATCACTTGTAAAAAAAATAGGTAGTCGTAGATAATGACAGGATTAAAATTTAAAAAACCCTATAATTTTTCAAGCGATTCTCTATAAATATATATAAAATATGTGAAAATATACAACTTACTTATATTTATGTAAAGAAATCATAAAAATAACTATATATTTTTTGAATTTACAACCACACCCAAAAGTTAGGTCGGCAAAAAAATTTTGATTTGACAGACACATAATTTGAAATTCCATGCCTTCTCTGGAGCTAAAATTTGGGGTTTCCGCAGATGTAATCGGAGTCTCCTCTCTAAGTTTTATAATTTTTTTGAATATTATAATTAACATGGAACGCGGAACATTCTGTGAACAATTAATATTGTATGTTTTTGTCAGAAATGGCAACACCCCTCCGGACAGCCTTCACAACCAAGGGTTAAATTTAATGGTCGTTTAGATGTTTTTTTGTGATTTTAGTCGTAAAATACTTGCAGATTTCTGAAATAACCATCACGTGCGACTTGCATAATTAAAATCTGACCATCATTTTTAATATATATGTATATGTAAGTTATATTAATATATAATAAATATAGTTAAATAAATATAAAATAATCTTTTGTATATTTTATTAGTATAGTATAAATAATCTATATTTAAATTTTTGAAGGGGCAGTATTGGAAAATTACCGTCACGGAAAAATTGTTTGCCAGACATAGGTGGCCGTCAAATTTAACCCCTTGTGGTTTGGCAAATAGTGGGCGTAGTTCTTTCGTTGCTTTTCCATTAGGGAAAACTTTATGACTAGTTTACTCATCTTGTCATCTTAAATGGTGGAACTTTCAGGCTACTGGACACCTGCAAAAATATACCTTCATGGCAACGAATTAGTCGGAAGTAGGGCGAATTTGGGATTGTTAGCACCAAATTCGTTGGCATTCCCTTGAAGTTTGATCAGTGTCGCGTACGCCTCGTCCTCACCGTTCGCTATAAGCTCATCATGAGTTCCCATCTCCAAAATGCTTCCCTGCTAAAGTACAGCAACCAAATCGGCCTTCCTAATGGTTGATAAACGGTGCGCCACAACCACGGTCGTCCTTCCGATCATGAACCGGTCATGAGATCCCTGAACCAGTTTTTCTGATTCAGCATCCAAAGCACTGGTAGCTTTGTCAAGAAGAAGTATGGAGGGGTTCTTAAACATCGCTCTGGCTAATGTAATCATCTGTTTTTGACCTCCGGATAATTGGACCCCTCGCTCAGCAACATGCACATAAATTTCGTAGTTGAAAACATTGACATACAATACGATCCACAGAAAGAGTTAAGATTTATGCAAATTCTTAAGGGGTGAGACTGGGTGGAGTGGTACAAAACCTGTGTCGTAGCCCTCCGGAAGCTTGGTGATAAAGGAATGCGCGTTCGAAACCAGGGTCGAGAGAATGAAGCGAACTCCCAAATGAACGACACTGGAATAACAATTAGGTGAGGCATTCAATCTCACACATGAATCGTTATGGAAGGCATTTTTGATAGAAAATAAATTGGAAGAGAAAAAGAAAACTTCTGCATTGTTAACAGAAGCGTTGTTCTCTTCCGACGACAATTACCTGAGAAGCCTCGCAATGCAGCTCACACACTTTGAGGCGTCGGTGATAATCCTTAGCACCGCTCAACTCCATCTTGCACCCTTCCACCTGACACCACGCTACCTGTTGCGCAACCCCTTGTTGTTGCATCCCGCCCCGTTGTTTCTTTTGACGGAGCTAGCATTGCCTTCACAGCCTCGAAATATGTCCATTTTCCCAGCTTTAACCCGATTCCCCTAACCATTCTGGAACGGCTACTGTCACTACACCGATGTTCTGTTGTTGCTGCTTCTTCTCCTCTTCAGGCGGAAGCAGAGGTGGCGACAGCGACGGCGGAGGAGGATAAGGAGAAGATTAGCCCTCACTCGGTAGAAAAGATCCACCAGCGCCGTGTTTTACTGTTTTACTGTCACTGCTACCACTGTCAGTTCTGCTCTTGTGGTCTTCATTGCCTCAAGCATTTCAACTACAACGTTTTGATGTTGCGCCCATCGAGCAACACCTCACCTTCGTTGCTGAAATACAAAGCTTATTACCACATTTGGATGACACTTATATATTTATTGCGAAGCTTAAATTATAATTAAGGTACCTGCAACAAGGTCGTAGAAGCGTTCGATCAGAGAAACCATTAAGTGCTTTTTCCAGAGCCTCTCCTACCAAACATGGCTACAGTTTTCCCCGCCGAAATGTTGAGTGAAAACCAATTGAGAATGGACATTTCGGAAATACATATCCATTAGTTGGGAAAAAATACATACCATTAGTTTGGAACAAAATGTTGCTATAATTATATTTGTAAATGAAGGTGCACATTATGGCTATGAAACTCTGGTTGAACATTTGTTGAACATAGATAATATTCAAGACTGTATTATGCTATTCAAAATGTATTATTAAATTAGTAATTAATAAGTTTTTTTAATTGGAATAGTGTCTCATTGTATATTGAAATACGAAAAGTATGTGTGTGATGTCTAATTCAATACCCAAAATTAATTAATATTTTTAAAATCTCATTATATAATGTGTTAGTTTATGTGGAAACTATTAAGTTTATTCCTAAATAAATAAATGAAGAAAAATTGTTTTTATCAATATTATACTATATATTTGTATGCTTATTTTATTAAAATATTATATGATTAATCATCATGTAATTCTATTAACTCAAAAAATAAAAGAAAAAAAATATGTCCATCAAACAATTTTATAGAAGTTCAAGTTATAAGATAATATTCATTTTGATACAAATATATTATTCTAATATATGAGAAGAATCAAAATTTAAAATTAAAATGATTATCACAACTAAAATGATTGTCAGCAATGATAATTTACAATTTGTCATTTTAATTACAATATTTGAGGTTAACACTATGAATTATTTACACTTCCAAAATATTATTTCTATATAAAATATACCTAAAAATTAATAAATCAACCATCTATTATTTATTATTGGAACAAGGCCTTTATATTAATTAAAAGGAAAGTTACATAGTAGGGAATGGTGGACAACTCACAATCCACAAAAAAAGTCACGAAGGCAACAAAAAATGTCACATAGGTCAATACAAAACATCACAAAGACTTTATAAAATTTAAATTCCGTTTTCAATAATTTGATTATAAAATTTAAGGTGTACACACTAAACATTATCAAACCCCTTTACATAAAAATTAAAATTAGAGTTCTTTGTCAAATTTATGTAAACACATAGAATTTTGTAATGTGTAGTGATACACCATAGAATAAAAACATAAAATGTACCTTTTAACATATAAATTCCATTATCCACCCCTGAGCATCGATCTAAAAAGCTGGAATCTTAAGAAGGTTTTCCACTAAATATGATATAGTTACATCATTAGTGTGAGAATCCCGAGAATCCTTGGATTTTATTTCATCCTTGAAAATACAGGTGTTAAAGTTGATCCCAACGTTCCTCCATGTACTCTAATTGTCATGATAATGGTTGAGTATTTAATGATGTGATAGTATAACCAACAACTTTGATATGCAAGATGTTTTCACCCAAAGAGAATATGATGTTGATTACATGAATCATTTGGCTTCTCTAATTACCTTGTTTTATTTCCAATTCTTCTAGATGATATTCTATGAAAAATAAGGTTATCATTTTAACTTTTATTAATTTCACCATAATCTAGAAATTTATATTCTAAAATAGGGGTAGGGAATTGCCTTCAATATATTCATGACCACTATATAAGGAATTTCATGAGATGAAAGTAAAGTGATATTTTTCAAATGCATAGCTTGTAATTAAGAAATATTCAAATAATTAAAAATGTTAATAAATTGGTTGATAGGTCTTCCTAAAGTCAAATTTATTTATAACTCCTATTTTCATCATCATAATCATCCTAAATAACTTTAATCTTATTTTCAAAATAAATATATAAAATTTCAAATCCACATTTAAGCCCTCGTCTACAAAAGTGAGTCATGTGATATGTTAAGTTGAGTGAACTCGAGCAAAACTTGATTTGACCACGAGAAGGATTAAAATAAAATTGTAAGAAAAATTACTTGATCACCACTTAATGCATAGAGACATTTGAATGGATGTAGATAATCTATGTCCATCTTGTGGCCCATCTATAATTTAGAATGTTGAAAGATCTAAAAATTTTAACCTCGCGGCCTTCCACCCAAAAGGGATATGGTGTTTTTCATTCAATCAACTTCTCCATTATTCGCTCATTGGTCATGAATAATTTATTTCAAATTGTTTCCATCTTCGCACATTCTATACTAGCATGCTACATTCAACTCAGGATCGGTCTTTTGGCCTTTTATTTCTACAACATATGTAAATATCACCTCTTCCATGTGCTTCCATAGTCACTAACTTGATTCATTTCTAATTATCATGAGATTTTTAGGAGATTCTCTTTATAAGATACATTCATATCTTTAACGTTCTCTATATCCGATGTTCTAAAATGGTTTATATTCAAACTAATCAAAGGATATAAAAAACATCCCATAGATATGGAAAATATTTACTAGTAAGTTATATTGTAAAGTGATGGAATAGTGAAGAGGAGAGATGTCAATTTCACTTATGGCTTGAACAATTGGAGTGTGACTATTTTTCATTAATTTATATTCAATTTTAGTGATCTATTGATGCTAGTAAAAAGAATTTGGGTAATAATTGATGACTCTAGTTGAACCCATTCCAAATGAAGAACAATTTACTAACCCCACCGAGATAGATGTTGACATAGACACACATCCCCCTCTTATGGTTAAAATAATAACACCAACACATATAAGAAGTGATGCATTACCTAGGCGTACCCTTCATTTAGAATAACTTTAGGAACACAAAGATATTCAATTGAAATGGATGAGAAGATATTAAAACCTATGGAAGGTAAAATGTCAAAACGTAAACTAGATTCCATGTTAAATAAGTTTGGAGCTATGTATTTGAGAATAAAACACATACACAATGATGTCAATTATTGGTTGAAATTATGAAAATAAGAAAAATGAGGCCTTTGATGCATGTATTTGGGTTAAGAACAAGAAAAGTAGTGGGGATAAATAATGCAAGCATAAAGAATCT
Organism: Taxus wallichiana var. yunnanensis; assembly: GCA_018340775.1. Lineage (NCBI taxonomy): Eukaryota > Viridiplantae > Streptophyta > Pinopsida > Cupressales > Taxaceae > Taxus > Taxus wallichiana. Next base: position 674,146,815 of record CM031236.1, read on the forward strand.
AAGTAAAACATTTAATTCAATAGGTAAAACTGTTATAATAATGAAAGTAATGTTTTGAGATGAATATTAACGAGGCTATTGTGAGTAAGGTAGTAAGGAAAAAATAATTTGTAAATGAAACAATAAAACCCTAAAATTGAATAATAAATTTTAATATAGATCTGTAAATAACATGTGTAAAAAGGTATTGTTAGTGTAAAATCACAAGACTTCCCCGAATGGCCTCGGATTTGAGTGGGGCATCCGGTGCAATCTACATAACATTGGACCATCTCTCGCCGTGGGACTTGTGGACTTGAGATGGACCTCCGGAGAAATTCGGCTTCTTCTTCCTAAACCTATTGCTAAACTACTTCTAAGGATGGAAATGCGCCTAACTACACCTATTCTAACAATGCCAAGGAGACAGGGAGAGAGAAAGTGCATAAAGAGGGAAATCCTACACTATAGAGGTGATAGCACCAAGAAAAAGGGGATGTTGCTAGTCACAATCTCAATTGCCTGAAGTGGAGAGAGGTGAGCAATGGAGAGGATGGACAGATGCATCATAGACCAAAGATAGAGTTCACATAGAACACCACTTCAAACCCATTAAACACAGCTCCCAAAACCTATAATAGACATCAGAGATATGCATAGTATACCCTGCAATGATGAGAGGTGAGAAGAGACAATAAAATAAGCAAAGATGGACAAAATGCATCACGAAATAGATTTTATTGCTCAAAAGTTCACATGGTACACCATCAATGGGAAAGAGGCAAGAAAATGCCATTACAGAGCCAAGAGAGGAGGCTTAAACTCCACATTCCACCCTAGGGAGGAAAGAGAGAGGGGGCGATAGAGAAAAGATGACCAACCTTTAGAAATATGCCCCTCTTTACAATATATAGAAGAATGAGAGAAGGAGAGAGGGAGAATTGAACCATTCTTCAACCACCCCGCGCATGCATTGAATTCACCTACTCCAACCATGATGGGTTCCCTGACAGAGCCCATGCCTCCACGTGTTGTTCCTTGTTGGGAAAGAAAGGAGGATGATTCTTCATCATGGTGGAAGGTGAGAAACCTAACAGCCTCAAAATGGTAGAATGAAACATTATGGTGGTAGGTGGGTGCCAGAACTCTCCAAAAAGTCTTCTCCCACTCAATTTGAGCTCTTGGTTGAAAGACATGGTTTTTAAAGATCGAGGGTCGGGTGTTTAACGCGGGCTTGCAATATGCGAAAGAGTCTATCCATACTGAGGTCCATGTGACAACCTCGTGTGTTTTAAGATTTCACCCCCTCCTTTCACTTTTACAGATTGCATGCCGAACTAACACGTGGCATCATCCATGGGCTGCGTTGTTTACTTTGTGTTCTTCCCGAGTCCCTCTTATTTGGTGGAGACACTATGCCTAACCCTAGACATGTGGAGGCTTCACGCTCATTTGGAGACCCTACTTGGACTTGACCTTGAAGGTGCATTAATTGGGCGGTGGAGGCTTCCGCAAGCTCTTCCCCTATTAAGAATTTTCAACAACCCATGCAACCTTTTCGAACTTTGGCCGTGTGGCGAGACTACACTTGTTTGGAGACTCCCCTTGGATCCTGCCCCTAAAGTTGTGCCAAGATGACGCGTGGAGGCTTCTATTGGCCCTATCCCAAGCTTGGAATTTTTCAACGACTGGTAAAACATTTCTCTTACCCTAGCTACGTGGAGGGCTGGCGCTCATTTGGGGACTACCTCTGATTTTACCTCTAAAGTTGCTCCGAGCTGACACGTGGCTCCTTCCGCCGGTCTTGGACTTTTCAACGGCTGACTCTGTCTTTCTCAGGCCGTGGACACATGGAGGGCTAGCGCACGTTTGGGACCTACCTATGGATTTTCCTTTGAAGATGTGTCAATAACGATGTGGAGGCTTTCTCCGATCCTTCTTTACTTAGCCGATTCAACGGCTGACTTTTCTGCTAGCTTTAGATTGTTTAAGAGAAACTTGTGGTACCCTAGACACGTGGAGAGTCTACGCACATTTAGGGGTCTTCGTTTTGATGTGCCTTTTGGAATTGCGCTGAGATGACACATGGCGCCTTCTGCGAGTCTGTTGCTTTTCCCCGAGTTCACTCACATACGAAGTCTGAAAACTTCGAGCCCTACTCTCCAATTTTCTCCTATCGAGCTATGATCTCCTTTAACATGGTTCGGCCCCATTTTCCGACCTTACTCCTCCATTGTCCATCCCTTTGCCCCTTGATTTGGGATCGATTGTGAGCTCGTGGTCCGAACTACCCCTTAGATTTTCTTTTGTGCAGGGTCATGTTTGATCAATTTTTCCTGGGGTAAAATTGGGATAACAGTTATTTGAAAAGAGATGAGTTAAAGTATAAGAATGGTGAAACATTAATTGATGTTATAGTTATTTTTATTGGTGTGGTCAAACATTGTCAAGTGGATCATAAAAATATTATTAGTGAAAAGATTCTTACAGTCGTGAAGGAAGAAAACTAGGCAATGCATGAAGATCGCAACACATTAATTGGATAGAGAATTTTCACTCATTTCAAATCTATGATTTTAATTCCTATAGTATTTAAATACTAGGATCATGGCAAGATTTTGTTCATCGTGTATGGATTTATATTGGAATGAGTTTCGATCAAAAGAATGGATTAATGAATGGTGTTGCATTCCCTTAAGCATGTGGAGATAAGGCATCCATCATAAGAATTCAAGAGCATGAAATGGCAACATCAACTTATTTTATTTACATTTTAAATCTTGTGGAACTAGGTAAATATCTATAGTAAAATAATATATTTAAATTTAATTGATATCTAAGTTTTTGTGAATGTAATAAATAATGTGGTAACACTTTGAATGCAAGACATGTTTTTAACAATTATTATGAATGAAGGAAATTATTAGGAAAATAATTAATATCTTCTTCTATGTGTAGAGTACAAAATTAAATTAACTACAAGTTTCTCGGATGGATTGGAAGAGCTAGTTCATCCAAACTAGACTATAGTTGTCACATGAACTCAGATTCAAATATACCCTCATAAAAATGTACATTAATGGTTGTTTGAATACTTTAAAACACATAGGAGGATAATTCACTATTCAAAATTATTTATTCATAAAAATATTAATTTTATTAAATTATGTAGAAAACCTTACAGAAATATTTATGAAAATCTCGTGAAGTAGATCAAAAAGCAATTATTGAAATCCTCTGATTTAAAAAAAACAATATTTTTGTAAACCCTATATATTTCAAAGTCACACGCGATAAATAAGCAATAAAGTATATATCCAACCTAAGAAACAAGCTAATGAAATTGAAACCCTAAGTGCAAGGGAAGGAATAGAATACTTAGTTGATTTTGTAGTTGATCCCGAAGTGTGCTAGAATGGAAAATTGATAAGAATGAGGAAAATGTCGCAACCAAACCTAATAACTTATGTGACTGCTCGATCTTTCTAGGCTGGAGCACATGGACTAGGTCAGGGGCATCTGAGGCACTAGAGACTGCTACTAGGTGCCCGTGACTGTGAAAAAACTTAGAAAATGGCATTCATTGAGTCACAAGATGTTTGTTGTTAGCATAGACAATGCATATTTTTATATTAGGCTAGTTATTATTTATTCCATTATTCACTCGTATAGTTTGTAACTACTCCACCTATTCCAGAGTCTTGTTTATTCACGTACCTATAAATATTGTATGTGGTTCTATTGTTTAATAGAATAAAATAAGAGATATTCAATCTCTTTTTTCTCTCCACTATAAGCTCCTCATAATCTGGTATCAGAGTGGCGTACATTTCAAGAAGATTGAAAGTTGCGTGAAGAAGGAGAAAATCACCTCTAACCTGTGTGTTTGAAGTTTGCGTGGAGGAATGGAGGGTGCCTTGCATTAAAGAATTTTTTTTGGAAGGCTACGTGGAGGTAGATTTTTCCACGATTTATTCTCCTACATATACCTTTCAAAGACACCAGCGACCTGCAATTGGCTCATGTAGAGCCTGCATGGAAAGGAGGAATTCTCGTGCGTGGAAGTTTTAAGTTATTTTTTATTATTTTCTACGCTAAAAGACAAAGCTTCTTGATTCCTGCGTGAAAGAGGATTGGAATCTTCTATTGCGTTACTGTTACCTGTGTGGAAGGGGTTAAATTTGACGTCCGTTTAGACGTTTTTCGTGATTTTAGACGTAAAATACTTGTAAGTATTTTATCTAACCGTCACACGCAACTTGCACATTTAAAATGTAACCGTCATATATATAAAAAGATATACATTATTGTTTAGCTTGAAAAGTGACCTGCGTTGCTTGGACGTGCCCCTGTAGTGGAAACAAACCATAAGTTGCTTGTGCGTGGAAAGGGCTATGTGGTCATGAAGAAACTGCATAAAGGTTTCAGCCACCAATTCCAAACTTCTCTCCTGTTGTGTGGAATTTGGAGGATCGGTGGACTCCCAGAAATAAATAAATTTATTTATTTCTCCATTCAGACTGCTAACTGGCACATAGCAGCGACTGGAGACTGCTGCGTGGGAATTGGGACAGTCAGAATACATGGAGTCTTTGATTTCCTTGCTGCAAGGAGGTGTATCTAATCTACTGTTTTATTACTGCGTGAAGTCTTGTTTGTTGTCAGCGACCTGCATGACTGCTGCGTGACTGTTGCATGGTAGAGTAAGCTGCGTGCTATTTTTAGACTGCTGCAAGGAAGTTGTTAGACTGCTGCAAGGAAGCTTTTTGACTTCTGTGAATAAACTTTTCATCTGCTACGTGGAAGTTATTCATCTGCTGCGTGGAAATTTGGATGCCAATAACACAATTGGAGCTTCTATTTTATGCTAAACGTGGTCTACTGCAAGCTCAAGTTTGCTATGTGAGTGCAAGAAAACTGTTACATATAGCCTTCTGTTAAGAAGACATCTTCAACAAAGTAACGGTGATTATTTCACACAAACCAACACTGAATGTCGAATGTGCATGAGCATATTCAGACTGTCGGGACAATATGCTCGCAAGCAAAGAACACCGTCAAGACGCTCAAGAAAGCTCTAGGTTCTATTTTCCTTGCTCAATGAGCTTCAAAACATAGGCAATCTAGTCTTTGACGAGCTAGTTTGAAAAGGAATTCTTGAATATTTCCTTTTCGATGTCAGCTACCAAGAAAAGTGAGTTCAGGAAGAACTAGAAGTCGGGTATGATGTTGACTATGAAGATGAAGAAGAACACCCCCAAAGCATCGTCGTCTCTCTCTCAGCACACGAGTATCATGAGCATCTACTAGCTGGTACTTCTCATTAGTGAGTAAAAGTTGTAATAACTCTTGAAATAAAATAAATAAAAAGTTTTTTTTTATTATTAAGATGTCTGCTCCAAAGTTGCTTCTTTTCGATGCTCAATTACTTAAAGGGCCAAATTATGTGGCCTGGAAAATAAAAAATGCGTACAATCCTTCAATTTGAGGGATTATGGAGCATTGTCACAGGGTCCACACAAGTTCCAACAAACCCTGATGAGCTCATTAAATATGAGATCACAAGTGCTAAAGCACTAATGATGATAATGTTGAGTATCACCGATGATGTGCAACCACATGTTTGGGATGCAGAGAAACCAAAGGAGGCATGGGACAAGCTTGCTACCATCTTTGAGGTGAAGAATAAGACTAAGGTTCTCCATCTTCAGTCAAAATTACATACCCTATCTATGGGGTCCGATGAGAAAGTTGAGGAGTTCTTACGTCGAGTGGCCGAGATGCGAAATGGAGTTAATAGCTCTTGGTGAGAAGGTAGAAGATACGATTCTAGTTGATCACCTTGAGGGCACTCCCTTCTCAGTTCTGAGTCTTCATTACGACATTGAATGTATCCAACAGGGTAGTGACATTTGAAGAACTCATGAACTTATTGCAACAGAAGAGGCAATCAATTCAGTCCAAGATGAGGCCCAGGAAAAGCCCTTTTCTCAAGGCCCCAACATGGCTAGAAGAATCAAAAAGGTCCCCCAGTGAAGCAATCACAAGCAGATCAGAATCAAAATCCGCAAGCTCAAAATTCCAAGTGATGGTGTCAAATATGCAAAACCAATACTCATGACATTGATCATTGTTGGTACAATGGCTTGAAACAGGGTCTTTGAGTCAAACAAGCACATCAGGGTGCGACAATTTTCAAAAGTCCAAATGATGTCCCCACCAGAGAAAGAAGGGACATCTCACAGCCCAACAAGATGATGAATCTGATGAAGAGACATCAGAAAAGAGCCAATTGTGGTAAGAACCTTGTACTCGTCTCTCAAACTTCTCAGCCCATGAAGAAAGTATGGTTGATAGACTCGGTGCAAGTAAGCATATGTCAGGTGACAAGAAACTATTTGATTCACTAAATGAACAACCCACTGGAGATCGGGTTTGGATAGCAGATGAAAAGAGTATGTTGCAGAAGGAATAGGAAATGTCACCATTCCTCTGGGACCACAAAAATGTACACTTACAAAGGTACTATATGTTCTGGCTTTGACTAGCAACCTCTTGTCAGTGACTCAGCTCTTGAATCATCACCTAAAGGTAGAATTTCTTGTCCAAAATGGCATTAAATCATGCTTAATCTCTGACAAGGTAAGATTATTGCTAGATCTTTTCTAAAAGATAAGTTATTTTCTTTAGATATTGTTTCATCTTCTGTAATAGCTTTATCTGCATCAATAGTTCAATCTACTACCCTCTGGCATTTTAGATATGGTCACTTGTCGGTTAGTTCATTGCATCAGATGAGTTCAAAAGAAATGGTCCATGGACTACCCAAATTGTCTAGTTCCTTGCCTATTTTCCTTGGCTGTCTTGCAGGAAAACAACATAGGGATCCGTTTTAGGTGAGCACCTTCCATGCCAAGAAGCATCTGAGGTAGTTCATACCAATCTAAATGGCCCGCTACCTTACTTTCGTTTTCAGGATACAAGTACTTCCAACTTTTTCTTGGATGACCACTCTCACAAGATGTGGGTGTTTTTCCTGAAGAAGAAAAGTGAGGCTCTTCAACATTTCCAAGAATTTCTATCATCGTGTTGTGAAAGAGACCGACAACCACTTCTTCTACTTCACTCGAGATCGAAGGGGGAATTCACATCAAATAAGTTCTTGGCCTTCCTGAACCAACAAGGTGTTAAGAAACCTGACTACTCCCTACACACCCACCCCCAAAAATGGCATTGTTGAGCATGTGCAATCGCACATAGTGATGGAGATGGCTCATTGCATGCTAACAACAATAAAGCTAGAGGAACATTATTGGGATGAAGTAGTACAAAAGTTGTATATCTTCTCAACAGGGCACCGACAAATATTCTACAAAATAAAACACCAGAAGAGGTATGGAGTGGTAGAAATCCATCAATTTCTCATTTATGAGTATTTGGTTGCACAACATACATGCATGTCCCAGCTCAGAAGAGAAATAAGGTTGAGCCAAAGATGCTCCCATGTGCATCCTACTTGGCTATAACACTACCTCAAAGGCTTACCATCTCATGGATCCTAAGACAAAAGAAAATATATGAGAGTTGAGACATGGTTTGTGATGAGTCATCCTTTGACTCAGTAGTGACAAATGCGTAGAACCATTACCAACCACCTCTCACCGACTAGTCTCCGAATCAGATGATCAACTAGAGGAGACTACTCAAAGAAAGATGTGCTGCCAGGAGAGCTATTTGTTGACCTTGGAGAACTGGAGAATGTGACTCCACATCAATCCACATGGAAATGACATAGTTCTTCTCAAAAGTAGCCAAGTTCTCATCCGAAGTGGGTACAAAGCACCATCAAGGACTCACATTTGCAAAACTCCCAGATACATCATCCGGGAGTCAAACAAGAAATGAGGTAAACTTTGCACTCATGAGTTCACTGATTAATAGCTCCAAGCTTGATAATGTTCATGAAGCACTCATTCAACCTCAGTGGAAGGAATCCATGGATATAGAAATTGACTCACTCAAGAAAAATCAGACATGGGAACTTGTCGATCTACCTACAGGAAAGAAACCCATAGGCTAAAAATGGGTTTTCAAGACAAAATATAAGGTAGATGGATCCATCGACAAACATAAAGCATGACTTGTAGCAAAAGGATATGCTCAAAAGGGCATCGACTATGAAGAAACCTTTGCACCCATTATGAAGATCAAGACCATCAGAGTTGTTTGTGGACTGGCAGCACAGGAAAAAGGATGGAGACTTTAGTAGATGGACATCAAGAGTGCTTTCCTAAATGGTGATCTGAAAGAAGAAGTGTACATGACCCAACCTAAAGGATTTTTGATGAAGAACATCCTAAGAAGGTATGTCATCTCATCAAATCATTGTATGGACTGAAACAAGCTCCAAGGGCATGGTATATCAAGATCAATGATCACCTTTTGGTAGCATGGGTTCACTCATAGCCCCTCGATTCCAATTTATATATAAAGAAGGTAGGAAAAGAAATTTTCATTCTTGTTGTGTATGTGGATGATCTTGTGATCACTGGAAGTTTAGAAGATCAGGTTGATATTGTTAAGAATGATCTCAAAAGAACCTTCGACATGACAGATTTGGGGCTACTACATTACTTGTCTTGGCTTGGAGATATGGAAAAAGGAGCATCACATTTTTTTCTCCCAGATAAAGTACACCAAGAAACTCTGGAAAAATACAAATGTTAGACTGTAAACCTATATCCACTCCCATGGAGAAAGGCTTGCAACTTTCAAGATTCTAGGACTCACCTCAAGTAGATGTTACTCTCTACAGAAATTTGTTGGAGGGCTCATCTATTTGACATATACCAGACCAGATCTATGCTATGTTGTCAGCTATCTTTCCAAGTTCATGTAGGAGCCAAAGAAATGTCACTGGACTGCAAAAAAGCATGTTTTGAGATATGTCGAGGGAACAACTGATTATGGTCTAGAATATAAGAAGAATGATCAATTCTTCTTACAGGGATACGTCGACTCAGACCATGCCAAATCTATTGATGATAGGAAGTCAACCACATGATACATTTTTCATCTTGGATCTGGACCTATCTCATGGATAAGAAAGAAGTAGAATATTGTTTCTATCTCATCCACAGAGGTAGAATATCATGTCACACGAGGAGTTGTGTGTGAAGCGATATGGTTATGTCACATTTTGGATGACATAGGAATTCTGAAAAATAGTCACCTATTCTCTATTACGACAATCAGAGTGTGTTGAAGCTCATGCAGAATCTAGTTTTTCATGAATGCACAAAGCATATTGAGATTGATTTTCATTTCATTCGAGAGCATGTCTTGAACCATCACATTCAGCTCCAGTATTGTCCTACAAAAGCACAAGTTGTTGACATTCTCACAAAATCTCTTGGAAAAGTGAAATTTGAACTTTTCAGGGGTCACATTTGCAAGAATAATGTAATAAGGGGGAATGTTAGCATAGAAATGCATATTTTTATATTAGGCTAGTTGTTATTATTTATTCCATTATTCACTCTTATAGTTTGTAACTACTCCACCTATTCCGAGGAGTCTTGTTTATTCACGTACCTATAAATATTGTATGTGGTTCCATTGTTTAATAGAATAAAATAAGAGATATTCAATCTCTTTTTCTCGATACACTAGTAACAATGTAGTAATAGCTAGTGTAGAATTAGATAGAGGCATGGATGGAAAAATGAGCATCCCCTCCTATGTGTGTATACATAAAATGCATAAATTTTCCCTTGAATCAGATGGATGCTTTAATACTCTTTTGCCTTTGGATGTAACCTTAGGTGATATAGTATTAAGTTTTATCCTTTATTATGGTCAAATAGCTTTATATTTATATGATTCACTTGATTGAATTTCACAATCAACAACTAGATAGGCAGACCATAAGAAGAAAATATTTCCAAAACAGGGGAGTAAAGTAAAGAGAGGTTGGGGATGCGAAAGGATGGGGCGCTGAGCACCGTGTCTTGCCTAGGTGTTGGTGTCCAAAGTGATAAAAGATGATACAAAAAGTATCGATTTAGGCTATAGGGTGTAAGAGGACAAGAAGAAAACATGAAAAAAACACAAAAATGCCAAAGACAAGTTAATTCTATTTTCTCACTTAGGAAACATATAAATAGTGTTATGTGATTATCACTAGAGAAATTTACCCAAAGTGCCTAATCAAGTGTCTACATTTTCCCCACATTATGTAATTGAGTGAATACTTGATAACATAAATTATATAAGAGATGTGTACCTAATAACCATGTAGATTGAAAGTGATGGTGAAAGTGTGTGTAAAAAAAACATGGAGTAATAGAAATGAGCGTAAATGCTAGGCTAAGGAACACGTGCAAAAATCAAAGTCATCCGTATCGGTGAAGTAAAATATGAGTTATGCAAGTCATGTATGTGAAAAATTCAATCAAAATGTATAAAAACATGTAAAAGTATGTGAAAATGTAAAAAAGTAGTAAAAGGAACATGTGCACTGATATGTGATGAGTAAAAAGATAGAAAGTGGCTTGAAACACTATAGAAGAGAAAGTTTTTAGGTGATCTCATGCCAAGTCTCGAGTTTTTGGGAGGTCACGCTCCACGGCAAAAGAGTATTAGGGATAAAGGTCTAGTTTTATTCTCCATCCCTGACTGCTTCTTGATGATTTATACACCACTGCAAATGGTGTGATCTTACTTTTCTTAAGTTTGATCAAACACAAATAGAAGAAAAAGGAGATAACATACATGTTGTTGGAGGATTGTGTTAGTTCTCTAAAATTTGTTGTGTAAATTTATGGAGATTGGGCCAATCTAAGAAAATAACTATAATTTTCCCCTATTCATAGGCACCCAGGAAAGGTCTAAAGTGCTCAAGAACTAGTGTATGGAGTGGGCATTGTGTCATCCTAAACCGATGACCCCAAGTTAGAATTTGGGTTGTTCTATGACCGTAACTCTACTATGTTCCTGTGTTGAACTATGTTTTACTATAACTATGAACTGTTGTATGGGGTGAATTATTCACCCAATGTATGCCCCATGTTTGGGGTGAATGTGACATCTCTAGGAGAATGTGGCCCAAAGATGTCCACCGAACACCGATCTAAAATCGATACCCTATAGGGAAATGTGTATGGTAGAAACCAAGACATGCACAAACAAAATGGTTGGAAACATGTGTTAGTGCATCAAGACAAATACACATATAGAAGATAATGTCTAAACTAGAAATAAGAAGAATAAGTAGACGCCAAAAATAGGCTTTAAACATGGGACATTGCTCACAATGTTATAAGATAATCGGGGCCAAAGTGACTAAAATCATACAAGCAATGAACAAGAATGACATAGGGCATAGCCTACAAATAATGGCATATAATGGAAAATAATGAAAATAATAGCAAGTAAGGTATCAAACAACCATGGAGGTAAATATACCTACAAGACAAATGTTTCACATGAAGCACCCATTAACATCTTTAGAAAGATAAAAATTATGTCAAGATGTGTATATATCGATAAAGTAGTGTGTTAGTAAATATAGTGAGTAGTAGAAAATGAAACAATAACACCTATAGTGTGTATGAAAGTAGATGCCCCAGAGCCGTGGTGGGAACTGTAAGAGGTGAATGCCCAAGAATTTATACTACATGTAGATATTTGTAGGAAGTCTACATTCACAAATAAAGACCAAGTAAATGTGCATGTGTATACAAAAATATAATGACATACAATGCATCCGTGTCTAGCATGTGAAATAAATTTTACATATAAGCATAAGTAAACAAGAAGAAATGCTACCAAGATATGCATCATGTTGTGAATGTGAATAGAATGGAATGAAAATTGAATGTGATAGGATCGGTGTGCCCCCGAGTGAGTATGGATTAGTATGAGATTAGAATCATTTATAAAATACCCCTCGATAGTCAATAATTAACCATAGAACAAGAGTGCATCATCAAGAAAGGATTTAAATTTTGCACTAGAAAGATATGTCAATAAAGCATAGAGCATTAGGATTGAGAATGAGTGTGGTGAGGTCCATGTATAAAGTATACCCTTAATAGTCAAGTGTGAACCTAATCACGAGAGTACATCATAGGGTAGTGACAATATAAGAGTGTGTCATATTGTGTGATGATGTTTAGAAGCAGGATACATAGAATGCAAAATGTATGAGCAAAGGAAACATATACCATAGAATTATAGATGGGGAAGTAAGTATGATTCCCCCAAGTATATTATGTGCAAAAGAATCAAGTTAAATTATCTAATAGATCATCATTTTCGTGGTCAAAGTCAAAGGGAGATGTGTCGAGAGACTTGTTAAGCGATAGTATGTGGTTGATCATATAATGAGTCATTACGGTGTAAGTTGTACATGTCCATTGCATATTCTTCATCATTGAAAGGTGAAAGGGGAAAGCCATGTGCATACTAGTGAGTGAGATTATTTTAATGGCCGAGGAATGAATCATTGCAAATAAAAACATGGCCAAAGGGCATGGGGAATGAAATTTCGATATGATCAGGATCCAAAGTACCCCAATGTATTCAAACCAAGACTAACCAAGAGTAAGTGAATAAATGTGAGGAGTGTGTGTAACAAAGATGGATCGTTGGAAGACAAAAGTCCATAAAAGTAATGATGCGAGAGATATCCATGATAGAGATGAGGCGAATGAGGCGGGAGATAGGATATCATTGAGTGTGAACCCAAGCCAAGTCATATTGTCATATGTGAAAACAGTTTGAGAGCAAGTGGGATCGAATGGAATGTGTGGCTAATAATAATTATTCATGAAAAGAGTCCATATAAAAGAAGTGCAAATTCAAGTTTCTCATGAGAGGGTTAGGAAGATGGAATGATGTCCAATGTATTGACAAGTCCTTGATAAATTATCATAGCATTAGTAGGAGGGGGATGATAATATAGATAGAATGACGTCTAATACACAAATGGTTCCTTCAAGTGGAGGCAAGTTGACTAGATAGTCTACGGGTTGCATATCATTAGCAAGGTGCGTAGTAGCAAAGTTGGAGTAGGAAATGCAGTGGTTAGATCTAGATGACAATATTTGAATGGGTCATAATCAACAATAATTTTATATTCAAATCCTTCATGTAAAACTTTAGCACACCGATGTACCATATAAGGCATTGCTTTCATAACATAAACCATGGCCTACCAAGTAAGTAATTGTACTAAACTCGGATATCGATAACAAAAAATATTGGTAGAATAGTGTTTGGTCAACTGTAAGTGGGAAAGTGATAGTGCTTGTGCACAAATGCATAGAAGATTCATACACATGGAGAAAAATAGATGTTGGGTTAACATAGGTTGAGGAAAGATTGATATCACAGAGGAATGAGAGAGGACAAAGATTGAGCTTGGACCCATTATCGATTATTATTCGCTTGATACTCATGTTATTAATGCAAGCCCTTATATATAGGGGAGGATCATTTTCATAAAAAAATATTATCACCTATATCAGATTGGAAACTAATTTGCCATGAAAATGCATCTACAATGACTGATATACTACATCCGAATGAGTAGTACATGGAATGCGGGTATTAGCCAAAAATAGTAATGATTTTAGCCCTACAATTAGGATTAGCTAGCAAGAAATCATGAATGGAAATATTCATGATGAGAGGACCCTAGGAAAAATGAAATGAGTGGTGAAATGAGGACCTAAAAGCATTCGAATGATACGGGTTCACCAAATGATTTAACAAAAATAAGTTTTTGTAAAACCCTATATATTTCAGAGCCACACATGATAAATAAGTAATAAAATACATATTTGACCTAAGAAATAAGTGAATAGAAATCGAAACCCTAGGTGCAAGAGAAGGGATATAATAATTAGTTGATTTCACATTGATCCCGAAGTGTGTGGACTGAAAATGTAACACCCACAAATTTGACCGGCACGAAACCCAAAATGAAACAAAGGTTGAGTTAGAAAAATTATGGAATAATTTTTTTTTTAAAGTAAAGTCGGTTGCAAAGCTTAGGTTAATCCTTGATTAACAACAAACGTTTTAAATACAATTAAATAATAATATTTCATCTTCAGTTAGGTTTAAAACTTCATTCCTATAATCCTTAATTAATTTAATAATATGGTTCAAAAGTTATTTCATAATTTATTCTAGTGTTAAGTCTAATTTTCTCTTCCATTTAAATAGTACTATTAAATTAATTTCACAATTATATGCATTGTCTAAGATACTAAGGGAATGACTCTACTTTAGTTATCACAAGGACATAGGCCTTTTATTTTTAAAAGTTACCAAATAAACAATATGAAAAGCAAATAAAGCTAACTTCTACACCACTTAAGTGGCCCCATTCAAACTTGACCCATACATTTGAAGGATTATTTTCACCGAACCCCACCTAACTTTTGTAGGGAACATTCCTAGCCATTGGATGGGATCAATCTAAGCCATTGGATCTAAGGATTCCAAATAACCCTAATCATCTCTATGGAGTCTTTTATTCATTCATTGAATTATTTTCTCATTTTTGTTTTGTATGTTTTAATGAAGGGGAGGAAGCCATGGAAGAGAAAGTAAGAAGCTTGGGATGATACATGCAACCCCCAATTTTATTTTACTTTATTTTTCTTACTATTTCTATTCTACGCTCTCTGATCCCTCTCATGTTTTAGATTGGACCACATTGCAGGTGCAAGAGCAGAGGCAGGTGTCAGTAGAGCCCTTGCACATCATAGAGTGTAGGACCTTGGGCCTTCAAGGCCTCGAGATTAACCAGTGTGAGTCCAGTGGGATAGATACGATGAGAATGCAGCCACATGGGAGGATGCCACTTTATCATGAGCCCATTTTCCTCGTAGATATTCCAATGACTTCCTGAGGAAGTTGAATCTAAGGGGAGGGGGATGTAGTGCCCACTCCTCTTCGACACTATTTCATTTCGATGATTGATATTTTTGGACTAATACTTAGACATTTGAGTATTATATTTTGATCAATAGATGATGGACTATGCAGATATTTAGACTATTGACATTATGTGGTTTACATTTTTATTATGATGCACTAGATGGTGATGATAGATAGTTATATATGTTGAGTTGTGATATTCTAATTTTTGTACTAACATGTCATAATTTGGATGCATAGCATATGTTGGATGTTTTGAATAGAATTATGATTTTTATGAATGCCAAAATCAAATTTATTGTATGATGCTAGATTCAAATGATGATTATTGATTTTATATGCATATTGTCTCGATGTTGTTAATACGGCCAAAAGGCCAGAAAGGTATTTTATTTGTGTTACAGGACACTTTATCACATACATTAAAGGGGATAAGAGACCAACCACGGAAGGATGTTGGGTGTTGAGCAACACGGCCAAAATTTGACAACTTATGTAATGTTATGTTGTGTTGTTGTTGCATGCCTTGTTTGGAGGTCTCCCATGGGGGTGACCTCACATGTGTGGCCATGGGGTGAATTGTGTTCCCTTTATTTAATTTTTGTATGTGCTTTATTTGTGTTTTATGTATTTAATTTTGGTAATGGTTGTCACTTTATTAACATTTATAATTGTGTCTTAATTAAGCTAATCTTACTTAATTTTTAACTAAAATTGGGATGTGATAAATGGATACTTATGAGGTTAGGTGGTCCTTGTCAGAAGTGAGATTTATGTTGGTTTGTGTGTGTTATACTCCACCCCAACTTCAAAATTCAGATTTTGAATTGGGAGGCCTTTTTGGAGGCTTGTGGGACAAGCTAAGCTTGTCACATGCCTCTTAAATTTACCCAACAACCCTACCTATGGGTTAGAGAGTTTATTTTGAATTTTTATCCTTTTTGGAGTGTAGAAGGGTGAAAATAATTGCACCTTCCTCTTGTTCATGATAAATTTTGTCCTTAGAAGGCATGGTGTGCAAGTTTGTGTGCCATGTGGGTTGTCATAGTTCTTACAAGCTCATTGATTGTCTTGGGCTTGGTGTGTTTAATTGAATGTGGGAATGGAGAAATGATGAAGTGGCATCCTATATGGAGCCCCCTCATCATCGTCACATTCTATATCTATTCATTGTTGTATTTTGATGGAATGAGGGTTACTTGTTCATTTTCTTCCTTTGTCATTTTTGAAATTGGGAGCTTGTTGGAGTGCTTTTGGGAATTTGCTTGGCTTGAAGGTGTGAAGGAATTGTTAAGTTTTCTTGGATCTTGTATGGAGAGGTAGGCTCTCCACCTTTGTTGATTTGTTTATTATGCTTGTTGATGTGAAAATATTGTGTTTGTTAAGTTGTATAAGTTAAATGTATCCTTCCAACCTATTTGTTTAATCGATGACCTTTTATTTAGCCCATGGCCCTCAGTAATAAACTAAATCAATTACTCTCGATAATTAAGCAATTTTTTTATAGGAATGTAATTTATTTGTGTTTAATCAATGGGAGGGTGAAATGGGCTTAGCCTTAAAATAATAAAAGTATTAAATGGCATTCGAGTAATGTCATTAAATTAAATAAGGGGAAACTAAGGGGTTTGTAAACCCGAGTGAAGATCAAATATTATTCTTTAATTATGTTTTAAAAACATTTTGTTAATCGAGAAATGATTCTAATCATTGCTTTAGTTTTAAAAAAATTTCGTAATTTTTTTAATTTAACCTTTGTTTCATATTGGTTTTCATGCGGGTAGTTTTGTGGTGGTTACAGGAAAATGATAAACAGAAGGAGAAAATTGTCGCAACCAAACCCATAAAATTTTGTGACTATTGGATCTCGCTTAGATTAGGTGCCCGGACTAGGTCAAGGGCACCTCGGATGCTTGAGACTACTTCTAGGCACCCATGACTGTGAAAGAACTCAAAAAATGATTTTCATTGTCGTCGTAATATGTTCACTAACCTTCTTTGCTGATTCCTATGTGTTGCACTATGGCCACAAAATTTTCATGTAACCTGTAAAGAGAAAGAGCACCTACAAAACCCTAAAACACATTAAATCCTAAAAAGAAAAATATGCAAATGGGGAGTACATCGACCCTTCGATAGTCACCCAAGTGAGTGAACTTATGACCAAGTTGCCTATTTTAGACACTAGTTCATTTGTGTGACTCTGTGTGTGTTCTGTGTGTGTGTGTGTGTGCAAGAATCATGCCCTAAGTGGCTCTTTGTGAAATATGCATTTGATAGCGAACAATAGCTAGATGTATCAATGTAGATAGATGTGTGGATGGAAAAATAAACTTCCCCTCTTATGTATGTATGAATAAAATGTAGTCCCTTTTCCCTTGAATGAAATCTATATGGATGCTTTGATGCTCTTTGAGATACCTTTGGATGCAACTTTAGGTGATAGTAGTATATACTTAGAAATTGGTACTTTATTATGGCCACATAGCTTTATATTTATATGATACTCTTGGCTGAATTTCAAAATTAAAAATGGGAAGGCCGACCCATAAGAAAAAAAGAATCCCAAAGGATAAAATATGCCCAAAAGAGGCAAATAAAGGTAAAAGAGGTTAGGGGGCGCATGGGCATTAGTATCCAAAGTGATAAAATATGAAACAATAAAGTATTGACTGGGTTGTAGGGTATAAGAGGCCAAGAAGAAGATATGAACAAAGAAAAAAACACCGAAGACAATTGTTAATTGTTATTTTTCACACTTAAGAATCATATGAATAGTGGTATGTGATTAAGACCTAGAAATGTACCCAAAGTGTGTGATTTAGTATCCACACCTTTAAAGTGAGAGCTTGTCTAGAAGTTTTATTGGAATGACTTATAAAGGTTAGTTTTAAACTATTTTCATGTATTGAACAAGTTCTTTTTAAACTTAAATTACTTATATGTCTTTATAAATATAAAACATCTCATTGAGAGAGGCTAAAATATCTCAAAAACTCACCAAACACCCACTTCGGAAGTGACTCGAGTATGTACAATTTTTCAAGTAGAAGATGTGGGAGCACAACCTTGATTGAATCTTTAGTTAGAAGATTTCCCTTAGTTAGGATTTGGGTAATTTCTATAGGATTGAGCTTGTTGTTTTTCCAAGGATATAACTTTATTTGACAAATTTTTTATCAAGGATTTCATTTCATCATTATTATTTTGCTTTTTAGGATAATAGGATGTCAAGTAGTAGGTTGAGAATCTTATTCAGGAATGGGAGTAAAGGAAAACTATGAAGCTTGAGGAAATTCAAGAAACAAAGGCATAAGTAATCTAGGGGCTATTTTTCCAACTTATATTAAATAATTCTCACTTAATGACTATTAGATATGCATCAAGTAATTGGATAATACCCATAAATTGTAACATAATCTAAGCTATATAAAAATTCAATGCTCTTAATAAAAAAGGAAGGCACCTCTGAGAGTTGGTCTTAAGAGAAATTGAATTCTATCCTATGTATTCTAAAATTTGAATTTTAAATCAAACATAAACTCATTGGGAGCCATTTTAATGGTTGTAATTTTTCTAGCAAGGATATATTGTCCTCTTTGTCCTCAAATTGATCGAAAGAGTTGTTTCAATCTCATCCCAACTATTTAAATGGAAGAAGGTATTAACCTTTTGTACCATTGAATTTTTTTTCCTTTGAGTGAAGAAGCAAGGAGCCCTGATCAGTAACATCATCTTTAGTAACCAAATGAATGTAATTGAGCATACATTAGTAATATCTTGAATATGATCAACTAGGGTAACAAATTTTAACCAAGAAATAAAGCAGATACTATTAATTGAAAACACTTGTATATCATGTAGGGTATTTAGAGCTAAACGGAATACCACAATTGGAAGCTGAAAAAAGGTAAATTTCTTTGATGTGTCATGATTGGAATGTGTTGGTGTGTGAGATCCTATATGTCCTCCACACACATATGGAGGGTCATCTCACTTGGGTTAGGTTTAGGGTTTCTTGTGTGTCATGCACTAGGGTTACTCAACACCCTATATGTATCCCTTCATTTGACATTTATGAGTATGCCAAGACACTCCGTTGTCTTTCTCTACATGTGCAAGCTTTGTTCTGTTATGCAAGTTCTTCAGTTGATTGATCGATTCTTCCTTGTGATTACGTTGGAGCTATTACGTTTCCTTCAGAGTGCAACTCTATCATGGTGCACAATTTTCGATACGATTCTCACCAACTCTTTCATGGTATCGAGCTGAGATCGGTAAACGTGCATTCATCATCCGAGTTGCGATTACTCTTGGTTTCATTATTTTACTCCTCATGCAAGTTTTTTTCGATCATTATCTTTTTGAAATTTATTGCTAACATTCTTTAACAAGTCAGTTCTGAAAGTTTTCGTTTTGTTTCTTCATGCATGTGCAGATCTCCTCGAGTTTTCAGGGGTTTTGTAGCTTCATTTAGCTAGTTGCAGCTAAATTTAGCAGATCAACAAAAAAGGAGGTTCTTTATTCTTTTTTTTTTTTAAATTTATTAAACTCGGAAAAATTTTTAGATCCCTTTTTTTTATTTACATGGTGTTTTTTTTGTAGAGATCTAGGTTTAAATTGCTGGTTGAATTGGCATTTACATTTTTTTTTATGTCTACATGCTACAACTCCAAACACAACCTCTCCAAGCAAACCTATCAAAAATGCATCATGCTTTCTTGCTCGCCCGAGTTCCTCTCTTCCTCGGGTCTCACATTTTTTTCCTTGCTTCATATTTGTCATTTCCATGTATTGGAGGTCTATGTTCCTTTGCATTTTATTATCGTGACTTTCCCTACGTGGTCATGAGTTTGTTGCCATGAGTTTATGTTGTTTTTTGTCATGCCATGGGTTTTCCTATTTTTTGTTGTTTGTCCCTGCAAATTGCTCCCTTCTCCTCCTACAAGCTCCCCTCGCCCAATGCCAACCCCCTGACCTTAGCCTTCCATGGGCTCCTCCTCCATTTCCACCACACAAAAAGATACCAAACAATTTTTTTTTAAAATATAGCAAAACTTTGCAAAATAGGAACAAAAACAAAAACACGCATTTTTTGAAGGTTCAAGCCTTTTTTAAGTTTGTTCCTTTTACTTTATTGAACTCGTAGTAACTTTTTTTTTTTAAAATTTTCTTTTTTTTAAATTTTAAATTTAGTATTTTTTACTAAGTTTTAAATTTATTTTTTTTTATAACCGTAAGTTTTAAAAAGTTTTTAGTTTTTTAAAAGGGATTTTTTTAAATGGTAAGTTTTTAAAATTTAATTTTAGGTGGATTTTTTTAAAGATCTTAAGTATATTTTTTAATTAATTAGGATTTTATTTTATTATTAGATCTTAATTAGTTTTTTTAATTAATTAGATTTAGATTTAATTAAATCTATTTGTATTAATTACAATTTAATTAGTTTTTTTAATTAATTAAAAATCTATTTGTTAAATTTTTTTATCATTTTCTCCAAAAGCTCTAAAATTAGCTAAATTAGACGTTTCAAAATGATAAATTTTAAAAAGCGTTATTTTAAAAATCATTTTTACTAATCATGCGCTCAAGTGTGTAGTACACTCGAGCACCTTTTGTCTTTCGTCGTGCCTTTCCATTCTAAGATCATCAAAACTCATCTTGAGTTTGTCAAAACATTGTATTTTACCCTTATTATCGTGCTTTACTAGTGAGTGAGCATCCACCCGCCACAAATTTGTAGAAGGGGTATCCTTCATGACGTGAGACACTTTTTCTCACAACCAGGATTTGATTTCACCTCCTTCCTAGTTTTTTGCAATTGTGCTTGTGTATGGTGTCACTTTGCTGCACTCCCTGAAACACGATTGTGGTCTCCTCTCTTACGCGTTATTACGTTGATTGCAAGGTGAGTTACCAAGTGTTTCCAGATGCACGCTCGAACCCGATTGTATTCAACACACTAAACTATAAAGTGCCAAAAGTAGGGGGTTATTATATTGTCCTGGGTGGTTGTGTTTCTTTTGCATTCCTTCTCTCTCCTTTCACTATGGATGCACTTTCAATTCCTTTACTTACACCGTTCAACTTTTTCAAATGGAGATCAAAAATAATTATGAAACTAAGGGGTAAAGGGTTATTCTGCATCACCATGGGAACTCGAGACTTAACCAGATGACTTCCACCCTAAAAATCTAAGTGGTTAAACCATAGTGATGAAGCTTTAGGTCTTCTTTGCATGTCCATTTCTCCCGACTTTCTTCCACATTGAGTCATCTCTAAAACACCTAATTCTACGTGGAAAACGTTAGATGAAATGTTTGGACAACAAGATGACATGAGAGCACATGAGTTGGAAAATGAACTACTAGGGTTAAATCCTAGTGATTTTGAAAACCTACAAGCATTCTTCTCTAAGTTTTCCACACTAGATTGTTGTTAAAGGAATGTCAAGTAGAGAAGAAATATTCTCAATTGATCTTGTCGATTCTCTCTAAGTTAGGTCCTGAATATTCTTGTCTTTGTGTCAACTTTTACGCTACAAAAGCTACCTTGGGAAAGGATTGGAATATGCCCTCCTTTGACTTTTTTCATCCCAACTCATTCGAGAACAAGACAAACTCATTCAAATGGGGTCTCTCAAGTCCAAGTCACATGCCCTTGTAGTAAGTACTAGTAAGGAAAAGAAGACTAAAAGAAGAAAGAAAAAAAGGATCAACCTAAGAAGGAAACCAAGACCAAAACTAAAATTAACAATACACTTCACTTCTGAGCCTAGAGCATAGAAAGACAAGTATTTGTGTTCCTATTGCAAGAAGCCTGGTCATAAAGAGCATACGTGTATGAGAAAAAAAAATTGATCACCTTACTCATTTACTTGAGAAAATCAAATAGGTGTTCCTGAGTCTATCAAACAAAATGCTCCAAAGGCCGAGTCTTCTACTACAAAAGGTTCAAAATCTTGATAAGAAGAAAGGAAAGGCCCTTATAGCCAAAGTTTTCTCCTTCATCGATGTGGATTATAGATTTTGGTGCCTCACACCACATGGCTTCTTCACATGTTGAGTTCTCCAACATCGAGCCTTGTGGTATGTCCCAAATCATGATGGGTAATGACACGACAAAGTGTTAGTTTCTGTAGTGGATCGGTAGAGATGGATGGGGAACATTCAACCAAGTGTTGAGTGTTCCTGATCTCTCTACCAATCTCCTATCGGTTTACCAAATTACTCACCTTGGTGAAGGAATGCGAGTGGAATTTGGTCCTAACTCGGTGATTATTCATGAGCTTAACGATGACACTACAGTGGCTGAGGGAAAGGCGGATCACCATTCACGGTTGTATACCTTTTCCCACTTTACTTTTGATTCTACGCCCACTACTTTTCTCACTCATGCAAATGAGGTTAGTAAGCTATGGCATGAGCATTTTGACATCTAAATTATCGCTACCTTGAACAATTGAGCCAAAATGAAATGGTCAACGGGTTACCCCAATCAAGTTTTCTAAGGGTCTTTGTGAGGGTTGTACCCTTGGAAAGCATCCTAAAAAGAACTTTGACAAAGGAAAATCCTGGAGAGCTACTCATCCTTTGATCTTGTTCACAACGATATTTCTAGTCCATTTCCATCTCCTTCATTTACTAGAGCTCTTTATGTGTTGACCTTCATTGATGACTATTCACGATATACTTGGGTATA
Organism: Taxus wallichiana var. yunnanensis; assembly: GCA_018340775.1. NCBI lineage: Eukaryota > Viridiplantae > Streptophyta > Pinopsida > Cupressales > Taxaceae > Taxus > Taxus wallichiana. The sequence goes on from CM031236.1 coordinate 674,169,450, forward strand.
TTTTCTTAAGCTTAAGTTTGAAGTCTTTGAACATTTTCAGACTTTAAGGCTCTTGCTGAGAAACAAGTGGAATGGTCTATCAAGGTTCTTCAAACCAAAAATGGAGGTGAATATGTAAACAATAGGTTCATGGATTTCTGTACTTCTGAAGGGATCTCCTCAGCATACATACATTTGCATACAACCCTTCACAGAATGGAGTAGCAGAAAGAAAGAACCATACTCTTAAAGAGATGGCCACTTGTATGATTCACTCGAAGTCTCTTCCTCCGCAGTATTGGGCTGAAGCAGTGAATTGTGCTAATTACATTCAAAACCATGTTCCACACAAGGCAAGTAAGAGGGATGACACCCTTTGAAGCCTGGTTTGGACAAAGCCTGATGTTGAGCACTTTCGAGTCTTCGATCCAAGGCTATGGCTCGATTCCCAAGAAGAAACACAAGGCATTGGAACCACAATCCAAACCTTGTATCTTTGTAGGGTATCCTGATGGCGTGAAGGGATATCAATTGTTGAATCCTACTTCTCATGAGCTTTATATTGAGAGAAGTGTTAAGTTTGATGAGTCTTCTTCGACTTCTACTTCTCTACCTATTGAGGTTCTTCAACTTGCTGATTCAGATTCTAACTCATCAGATGATGATGTTGTTGAGCATGCTCCTCTTCCTGATCCTCCCGACCATCAGACCCTTGAGTCTTCCGATTCTGACAGTAGTGATGATGAGGACTATGTCCCTTCTCACTCGAAGTGATGAATCTTCGACTCAGAGGCTGATCCTCCTTGTCCTCTTTGGGCTAGGAAAACTCTGTAAAGTGCTAGAGATTTAGTTGGAGATACTTTGGATATGAGACGTACTCACTCAGATTTCATGGACCCCACTTTTTTTCACCTCTCTTCCTCGATCCACAGTCTTTTCGGGAGGCTTCTGGTATTCCTGAGTGGGATTCTACCATGGATGAGGAGTATTCCTCTCTCATGAAGAATGATACTTGGGATCTCACCCCTCTTCCAAAAGGAAGAAAAATCATTCAGTGTAAGTGGGTGTTCCAAAAAGTATGGAGTAGATGGAGATGTCAAAAATTTTAAAGCATGATTAGTAGCTAAGGGTTTCTCCCAGATAGCTGGGGTTGATTATACTAAAACCTTTTCTCCAGGTTGTGAAGATGACTTCTATTCAACTGACCCTAGCCATTTCCAAGCAAAGAAATGATGGAAATTCCATCAAATGGACGTTAAGAGTGCCTTCCTTCATGGTGACCTAGAGGAAGAGATCTACATGGAACAACCTCCGGGTTATGTCCATGATCCCTCCCTCATTTGTAAGTTAAAGAAGTCTCTTTATGGCCTTAAACAAGCCCCTCGAGCTTGGTATGCCAAGATGGACTCCTTTTTACTTACATCAGGGTTTACTAGGTGTCACTCTGATCCAAATGTTTATATTCTATGGCAAGATGACTCCATACTCATTCTTGTTCTCTATGTTGATGACTTGTTGATCACCGGAAGCTCTTCCTCTATCATTGATTCTGTGAAGACCACCTTGGCCAACAGGTTTTCCATGACTGACTTAGGTCTGCTTCATTACTTTCTTGGGATCCAGATTTCACAATCTGACTCGGAATTTTGATTTCACAACCTAAGTATGCTCTTGACTTGCTTGCTCATTTTCAGATGTCTAATTGCAAGTCTTCTCCTACTCCTTTTCTTTCCGGGTTAAGTTGGTTTCTGATTGCTCTACTCCCTTGGTTGATGGTACCCTTTATCGATAATTGGTGGGGAGCTTGATTTACTTGACTCACACTCACCAGATTTATCTTATGTTGTTGGGATCATGTCTAGATTCATGCAGGAGCCACATGAGCTGCATTGGAAAGTAGCTAAGTGGATCCTTCATTATGTTCGTGGCACCTATACTGATGGCATTCACTATTTTGGAGGGGTGGATATTGACTTGATTGGGTTCACAGATTCTGATTGGGCCAGTGACTTAGATCATCAGAAATCTACCTCTAGCTACAGTTTCTCTCTTGGTTCAGGGTCCTATTAGTTGGTCTAGCAAGAAGTAAAATGTAATTGTGATATCTTCTACAGAGGCAGAATACAGAGGAGCAGTTAACTTACCACAAAGGTCTATTTGGCTACAGGGTATTCTGATAGAGTTTGGCATCCACTTTCGGTGGCCCACCATTATCTATTGTGATAACACGAGCACTATCTCAATTTGTAGAAATCCAAGTTCAAGCATCAAGCAGATGAAGCACATTGAGATCCATATGCACTTCATATGAGAGCTTATTCATGATGGTATCATCGACATTCAGTACATTCAGACAACTTGATCAGATTGTAGATATATTCACCAAGCCCTTCACTGAGGTGAAGTTTCTTCACTTGCATGGTCTCTTCTTGGGGTGAGGTCTTATGCAACTACTCATCTTCTTCAAGCTATATAGTCCTCTTCTTCTTCTTCTTCTTCTAGGAAGATGTTGTTTGTACATGGGCACCTTATCAGGCCTTTAGTTGTTGGGCCCCATTGACACATCTTTCTTAGTTGTTTAGGAGTGTCTTCTTTTTTCTAACTCATCATCATAGCCGCTACCCCAGCTTCGATGAAGGGGGTGTTGGTGTGTGAGATCCTATATGTCCTCCACACACATATGGAGGGTCATCTCACATGGGTTAGGTTTAGGGTTAGGTTTAGGGTTTCTTGTGTGTCATGCACTAGGGTTACTCAACACCCTATATGTATCCCTTCATTTGACATTTATGAGTATGCCAAGACACTCTATCGTGGTGCACAGCGTTTGATCGATTCTCGCCAACTCTTTTTAGAATGGGTCTTGTAAAACCCTAGATGACAACAAAAAATGCCTAGCGAGAGGAGTAGAAATATATATGTTTGGAGGAGATAATGTGATCTCTCGTCTTTCGCTCTCGCCTCTTATTCATCTCATGATGATAGTTATAATATTCAAAATAATCACATTTTGTTGTTCTTGATCCTATCGTTATTTTTCTCATAAAAATAGGTACTTTATCTATTAAACAAGTAGATATAAACATAGGAGTTGTCGATGTGTTTAAACAAGCCTCAAAAGGCTATAAATTACTAATTCACGCACCAAAACTTAGCAAAAATGTTGAAAAGTGGATTAAACAGTCCCATTAGAGAGTGTTTGAACTATTAGAGCCCAAAATTGCACCACTGCTCGCCAAAGTCGTAGACAACCCAATATTTCAAGCAACATGAGAATATCTCTAATTTGTGGGACTTTCTCTTGAGGTAGACCTATAGAGAAGGTTGGTTCTTCTACCTATTCTTAATACTAAAAATACTCCTACTTCTAGAAATTCAACTATATAATCCTACTCTAATAATCCAAGGGATTAGGAGAAGACAAAGATGCATAAAAGAGAAATCCTAAACTAACAGAGGTGATAAAATTAGAAAAAGGGGAAAGACACTCTAATGAAGGAAAATTGGGGAGAATGGATAGAGAGGTAAGCTATAATTGCCACAACCCAAAACAACATTTAACCTTTCATTTTCATGGAGCACAACATAAATAAACCATTCAAAGGAGAAAAAATGACAACACACCAAAACAACAAAAGAGATGCAAGATTGCAAATAAGACATAGGTCGTAAGGCAGAGAATAACCACATAACATAAATTTTATTGCTTAAGAAGATGCGTATTCCATTATAGTGGAGAAAGAAAGCATAAAACTCCTTGCAGAGGTCTAGGTTTGAGGCCTACAACTCATAAACACTTGGAACAACACTCTAAATTATGCCTTTGTATTCTCCGAGAGGGTCTAACCTTTACAAATGATGCTCATCCTACAATATATAGAATAATGGGGAAAAGAGAGGAGGGAAAAGAGAGGGAAACACAAATTTTTTTTCCTTTGACCACAAACAAAATATATTAAATGTATGAAAATCATTATGGTCACCCCTACAATACCATTCCCCTACGTTACTTTACTTGTAAGAGAAGGAAGGAGAACCATACTTCATAAATGCTCGGTGGTTAAGCCATCTACACTTCATCTTTAATGCCCAAACTATTTTTTTTTCTATTTCACTAACCAAAACTCATCAATCTATATATTTGATGATGCCAAATCAAGGGCTTGCATGAGACCTTTCCAACAAGACCAATTTTTTGTGTGATTTTAAGCTCTTAAGAAAAAGTTATGGTGGTTTGAAAATTTATAGGTTTTATAGGTTATGAGGAATATGAAGTTGATATGTGGTAGATTTTGGTTGGTTTCGATATTTCCCTTGCTACATGTTCATCGCCCACATGTCCCGCTTTATATTAGTACATGTGGTTTCAAATCTTTCACTATATGGGCCACTTTTCATTGTTGTCACGGTGTCGATTTTGATTGAGTAGAACTAATGGCCTCATATGCAAAATTGAGGGGATTCGGGGTGAGAGATGCATGTGAGAAAATGATGCAAAATGCGAAGGAAGCTCATAATCCTATGAAGGAAGGTGGAAGGGGTCAGTGGTACACCTCACGATTTTGCATCCGTGCAGCCCTTTCTTTCTAGTCATATTTTTAACGCTTCCAAAGTTTGAAAAAAACCCACAAGACACTATAATTTTGAAAACCCACATTATATGAGTTGTTCCACAATTTTGAACTAATCCAATTCCTTGACTCCTTCACAAAATAACAACCTCAAGCAGCACTCAAATCCTCTTCATGTTGTCAAGGACCTATACCGCTAGTATTGAAAATTTGAAATAATGTTCAAACACTAAATTTATTTAATTTCGCCTAAGTGCCTATGTTGTTCACTTATTTTTCATGCAAATTAATAGAACCTATAGAAAACTAAGTTTTTGCACTCATGCAGTGGATAAGTTAGTCTTCCGTCAGTGGCTTTCCGAGCAAAGGTGGTTAAGTCCATTTTTTATGAGTTATTCAAAATTATAAGGTGTAATTTCAAATAAAAATTTTCATCTTTTGTGTGTGTCTATTCTAGGGTTTATATATCTCTTCTTACTTTATACATTCTAATAAGATTGATACCTAAACCATAGTTGTTGTTAGGTTTTCTTTTATTACATGGTTTGTACATTGTATTATTTTATCTCCTTCTATAAGGAATGGACCAATGGTGCTTTCATCTTTGACACATTGTTTTACCCTATCAAACTAGTAAAGACCTATATCGACTGTTATTTACCACATTATATATTCATAATTTATTTATCAAGAGGGTTCTAGTTGATGTTGGTTCTACTATAAATGTATGTCCTTGTTATTTTCTCTAGGAAATGGGCATTTATTTAATTCATATTCAACACTCAACCGTTATTGACAAGATATTTGATGATACTCATAACGTACATCGCAAGTACAAATCATGTTAGTCATTTGGCCCAAAATTAGAATATAATATAGTGAGTAATTTTTGAATTAGGTTAGAAATCTATAGATTAATGATCAATTAGATTTTATGTATAAATACAATGACATTCAACTATGATAAAACATGTAAATGTAATTAAAAGTTTATTCTCTCGAGAGCATGCTAAAATACAATAATGTACATAGAAGATAGATTATTAAATTATCTTTTTTGGATGTCTCACATTTTTTTGGATATGGAAATAGGAAAACAAAACAATAATTAGACTAAACTAGCTTTGTTTTGGATTCAGATCACTAAAACCTTGTTCGACACTTCTGTGTAAAGCTCATACATAGGTGCCATGTACTACCATCCTATTCAGGTGATAGTGTTTGGAGCTATTTTTCAAATTTTGTTCGAATCGGTTGATTCTTCATTGATTCTAGATCCTTTATGCACATTCTCTATTCCTAGTGTCTTCACACGTGTACTTGTAATGATCAAACCCCTAACTCTCTTATCTTAGCACATCAAGAATACAATAAGATAAAAAAGGGGAACTTTACGCGTGGTGGAGTCGGGTCTCCACCCTCGTGGTGGTCAACTCCCTTGTTGATTTTTACCAAGCACTATACTACATTGCCTAAATATGGGGCTCACCTCCATAAATTTCTCTTAGTTCTGTGCAAGTGTGAACGCAATCTAGGATAGTTTCCAAGTGTCCTATGTTTTTCCTCATGCCCCAATATAAATAACAATAATAACTATAGATAGAACGCACCTCCATGATCGATAAAGTGTTCTTTCAATAGAGTATTGAAATATTTAGTTCCTAAGTAGAGTGCTTATAATATAAATTCACTACGCAATCACAATTTCCTAGGCTTTTAAATATTTGAAGTACCATATTTTATGCTAAACTTAATAATATGTCACATATTCATAAGCCAATCACGTTTTATCTATTATGTGGCCAATAATGAAAGGGGAGTGTAAGATGTTCTTCTATAAGCTATATATACACATGCCACTTCCACACACACACACACACACACACACACACACATGTATGTATGCATGTATGTATGTATGTATGTATGTATGTGTGTGTGTGTGTGTGTTTTTTATACATATGTATA
>CM031236.1:674176067-674333522 GCA_018340775.1 Taxus wallichiana var. yunnanensis
AGGGATTCCTATGTTGAGCCTTTGCGCCAATGTGGCCAGGTAACTTGAAAAAACAGCTATACATAATAACATTATACTTATACTTGAAGCTATTGAGTAGTAAACTCGCATAAAAAAGTAGTAGTCACCTCTAAGCATAACTTGACCACGAGCTTTTGTAAGCGGGGATGAGAAAAGTACATGTTGAGGCTACGACCAGATTAGGAAGGCTTGAATAACTTCAGGCAAAAATGTCTAAAGGGAATGCGTAATACAGTAAGGAGATTGTGATCCTAATTCTTTGGTGATTAATATCTACACCTCCCGATACTCGAGGCCGAAAGTCTGACAGATGTTTCCATACATTTGAACATTAAAAAAATCATCTCTTACTAGCTACTATATCATTGGGAAATATAGTTTCCTAGTTGAAAATATATCATAGTACACACATGTGAAAAAGCGGTGATCTTTAAAAGGAGTGAACGCAAAGACAATAGAAGTTGCTTAGTACACTAGAGGAGATTACACTATTCTTGGGGGTGTAGCCATGAAAATTTTAGCTTAGCCATTTTCTACATATTTCTTTATCTCTCTTGATTTGCGACTTGATTCGAGAACTAAGCTGGTAGACTCTATGTATCGTGACCATAGCAATACTACGCGCTTAATTTCTCTAATCGCTTGAGATGCTCATTATAGTTACTTAACATGTTAATGTATATATTATTAATACTTTTGTGTGTTTTCTTATGCTAGATAATACGGGTAGATAGATCTCTGTACTCAAAATAAATGTATTCCTTTTTTAGACGGTTGAAAAGATTACTATAATGTTCAGTGAAAGTTCTATATTCACCAAATCCCTTCCTGATACCTCAATTTCCTTAGCAAATTATGTACTCGAGAAATGTATAATTCCATAAAAATAAAATTTGATAATTCTGAGAAATTTAGTTCAGCTATGGAAGAACCACGTTTGCTCACCTATACTAAAGGATGAGTCTCATGCATGGGTTCAAAAGCATAATAACCAGCGGTTTCCAAAAACTTCCCAGGTGGGCTCTTAAAAACCTCGGGTATTGTCCCTACTTTGCATACATTACATTGACGAATTAGCCGAATCAGTTGAAAATTACATATATATGATGCAAATTGCATAATAAATGCCACTTACATGATATTTACTTGCAAATACTGACTTTATTATCTTTTCAGTGGTGATTTCGCATAGGTTGAATAAATCTCGAATACTTGTCTACCAAAGACCGATTTTCTGTCGATGCCGAAATATTTCAAATCGTTAGAATGATAAATTCTAACCATTGAATACTTGATTCAAATCATTTTCACCACGAATTCACTGAGAGATTAAAAACCTTTGCTATTAGTTGTCTCTTATTAATGGGTAAAAAACTCCTGAGTTTTTCAGAGCTTACTGAAAAGAAATTGTGAAAAAAATAAATCAAAGTTTGCTACCCAGTGTTGGGAAGCGAAATTATCTTACTTATAAGTATAGTTTTTCACACGACTTCATTGTGGTGTAAGTATCCCATTTTCTTTTAGAACACTTTCTTGACGTTGAAATGCAATTAAAATATGAAACCTCGAGTTGAACATCCTATAATATTAACTTAGCATTACATCTTAAATACATTTATACAAGAAAAATGAAGTAATTTTTCAATCTGCTAGGCACCTGTCTTGCGAATTGTTAAACAATTGCACCCATTGAAAAGAGTTACACGGTGATTATACAACTCCATTACCTTCTCCACACTTTTCCCAGCAGATTAGGATGAAATTTTTATCGAAAAATTTAGAAACAGCCTTGATAAACCTTTGCTCCATTAAAGTTATATGGACCTTGATTTATCATCATTGTCCATGTTTTATGTGACACATCTTACGCCATTACACTTCACCACCACCATTAACATGTAAATTTTAGAGAACTTCATTAGTTATATGCATATTAAAATGTTACACCATTAACTAAGTGTAGGGAAAACTTTGTCCCGAGACAAACGAATATTATAATATAAAATGGGAGAAATTCATATATATCAAAACATAGCGGTTGTCTATTAACACTTACAAACCCTTGAATATTAATCCAATCCAAATATACAAATATTCTATCATTAGGTACGTAAAATAATATACAGTAATTAACCATTATAGAACACATGAGATAAGAATCGATCACCTGACATAGTGGTACTCAAGTTGCTCCATTTCGAGTCTTCCCCCATTGGGTTGTTCTTGAGCTTTTAGCTTATCTGCAGTGATCGAAAAATATCAAAGTTCCTGAGAATAACATTTTGGACAAAAAATCAAAAGATGAGAGAAATGTTATTTTTATTGGAAAGTACAATTTGATAAACATTGATGTTTTTATATCATCATCACACACGCACTGTAGTATGAAAGAAACTTTTACACGTTACGAGAGAGAAACCCACCGATTGTAATTCATCTATTGAATTGCTAACATAACTCGACCATTGCATATTTCTAGAGATATTGATCAATCATTTTAGAGGATCCAAGAAATCTTGTGGCATTTAGACTATTTACTTGGGAAAAAAATCTTTATGTCACTTCAAGATTTTCTTGTCCCTTTTTGAATCTTAAAGCTCGATTATATCATGGAGAAACTACAATTTTTTCCCTCTTAGGCTTGTGTTATACTTAAATGAACCCTCGAAAATTTACGACATTGTAAATCATATTTGAGAATGCATGATCTTCCCGACATGTTGTCAGCATTAAGGGGATCATATTATACTCTAAAGCCTTCCTTTTGTACTTGTAGTGGTACTTGTCACGTAATGGTCAGCGAGATAGCTGATGAATCGATTATGAGTTTCCATTTCTTTCTGAGAGGTCAATGGTTTCAGACTTGAATAAATCTCATGCAGGCATGTGAGATAAGAAAACCATGCCGAAACCTAGACATCCTTGAACTTCTTAGGATCGGCCCCACCCGTGGCGTCCTTGCGGTTGGTGTGGCTTCACTTGAGGAGCGTAAAGCTTATGGCCCATGGATTGTGAGTAAGCTAGGATAAATTCGCGAGATCCCCAGGACCATGGCTTTATGTTAATCTTTGAACAAATGCCGTCACTGAATATGTATTTCCACTTTTGTTATCACGGTGATAAAAAAAGGAGAAGCGAAGAGTTGAATTCATGCAATAGTGATAAATGTTTTGTTATGACATACAATCTCACATGTTGTTATGTGTCTTCGGATCAAGGAGTGTAATAAGTAAGTCGGTGTTTCCCTCATTATACGCATATGAAATAAAAATATCTTTCAATTTTCTTTCTCGGTGTGAAAAGCCCAATCTTTAACACATCCCGAAAACAAACACAACCCAAGAAAATCCATCGTGACATTAATTAACTAAGAGTTTGAATATATAATTTCTCATTAAATTGAATTTGAAACAAATATGACAACGACGAGACGGTATCTAGTTCCTTGATTATTCATTAAATCGTACCTTGTAATACACTGACCAACATCATTATCTTTCATTGGTTTCTCTAAGCTTATTTTTCCATTCTCATCTTCCACATGATCAGGACTCCTTTAAGCTTATCTGACAAAAAAAAAAAAGATCATGAGCATCCTCGAAACTTGGACATAGGTTGAGCGCGTATAGCTCTCACGTGTTGTATAAGGTGAGAACCAAACCCATAAACCATGGTAGAAAGTAACAAAATATGCATAAGCATGCACGACGAATAAACCTTAATTATCATATTACCCGATCATTGTTTTTAGGAAAGAAGTGAGCAGGAAAACTATTTGTCACGAATACAAAATACAATAACAACTGCGTTTTTACAATAGAAAAAATTGGACTACACTATATATTGATCATTACATCAAAACAAATTGGAAATGTATTGTCTATTTAAGTAACAACTTCAAATTTACATATGAAGGTTAAAAAAGCTGACAAAATGAACCTATAATAGGAAAAACAAAGAACATAATGTACAACATTAAATATTGACATGCACTGGAAGTCTCAATCATTAACTTGCAGCAACAGGATTGTCGGAGCGCATATGTGCCTCAAAACTTTGATACTATAGTACTAAAATAATCGGTCAAACTGTAATAAAAAGAAAAATATCTTTTGGATAAAAAATGGTATTGTTTGCGTGACATCACTACAGTAGAAAACAACAAATCGAAAAACCCCAAAACCCACCTTGAAAACTTAGGTATCATTCACATATGAAATTTAGATGAGAACTTCTCCCTCCCATGACAAACCCATTACTGATCCTGGTCTGAAAAAGTAGAGCAATTATTTTAGCTAATTTGAAAATTTGTCCCAAAATCAAGTATGAGATACTTTGATAGCAAAACAAAGAAAAGGAGCGTAATAACATGATGCTTTTATGGGATCATCATAAGAATTCTGACAATTTGGAACACATAAATGAAGATGCAATAAATACTCACTTTACTAGAACTAGAGGAAGGCCTAAATGACATCCTCGAGATTTGGTCTTCTCTTATGTTCGTTCTAAGCCCCGAAATCAAAAGAATTTTTAGAATTGAAACCTTTGAAATTCAAAATATTAAACCTACTAAAAAGTACTAACACTGTTTCTTCTCACCATATGTCTACTTTACATAGTAACAAGTGATTTATGATTAACGTGAGCAACATCTTCCATCAAAAAGTAACCTTGGAGATGAACACCACAAGTGTTGCCATGAACTTTTTTTATTAATTTTTTGTAAAACCTAAAACAAAAACAAGAATTTTTGTTAATCCATATGAACTCGAAAAGAAGTTAAATTCATAAATATGTAATTGTTGATTAAGACCAAGAATGCATATTACATCTGCAAATATATGGTTATCGTCATAGTATAAATCTTAATGAAATTTGTCATCCAAATAAATTCACTATTTACAGTGAATTTTTTTCTTATACTTTTGAGATTCACCAAATTTTAAATTTAAGCATTGAAATTCAGCAAATGTGGTTACTAAATCTAAAACCTTTCACACTAATGGGCTCTCCACACATTTTGTAAACCCCTATAGGTTATTCTACATATCTTCAAGTATTGCAGACCTACATTAAAATTGTGGTTGTGGGTGGTGGTAAAAAACACTTACCTCACTCCATCCAGAAGGCTCCATCTCATGAAACTAAATTAATAAACCCTTGCTTAGATAAAAATGTCTTCAAAGCCTGTTTTCAACAGATCGTCTATCGATCCAAGGAGTCCAAAGCGTAGAGACTTAAAAAAGCCCGAGCATTATGCGAGGCTAATTCGTTGAATCTCACCCTTAATTATAGAGTTTCTTCGACTCAATTGAGATCATTTTTCCATTAATCAATGGTGAATTCAAAAAACGTGTGAATGGGTTGCTCATTCAAAAGTGTAACATAAGCAACCCAATATAAGTGCCTTTGAGATTGACATCTCTCAAGACGTTTTTCCAAATACATATATTAAAGATATACTGATAATTCTTGTATTTATAAGGCCCAAAAGTAATATTAAAGGAACAAAGATTTGTAAATATTAGGTGTAGTTCATATATAATACCTATAATAACTAAAATACTGAGGAACAAATAATACCATTGTCTTCATCATGAGGAGTTGCGAGAGGATCGGCTCCAGAAGACGGTTGTTGGAAAATTAGGGGCCTACTAACCCACAAAAAGCTTCTTTGCTTTGGAGCCGGATGAAAAACCTAGCAAGTTCATTTCTAGGAATTAACTTTCCCGCCTGCATTTTTACGGAAAACAAATTTGAAGCCTTCTACTTTGGCGAGGCATAGACCACCACCCCATTTTCTTCAAAAAAATCACTCAAAAGGCTCACCATTTCATATCCCCATGTATTTCTTCTGCAAAGGAATAAATTCATACCAAGCATAACTCCATTCTCTATACTAGCCCAAATATCACCTTGTTGAGGAACAATTACGATGTAGCTCATTTTGTAAGGATTTTTCTTCCTTTGTCACCATATGAGAAAATATATTTACCCATTTAATAGAGACTACATTTGTAGCTCACGAAATCCCTACATGAGCTTCATAAATTTTAGAGGGACACAGTCACTATCAAAGAACTTTTTTTTAGCATAGGATCAGAGCTACATCATTTTAACCTTAAAATCTTCATTTGCAAAGCAACTTTGAAAATACAAACGCATACAAATCGGGCATTTTATCATGTTCATAGTAGATGGCTTAGAAATCATCCTACTTGAAAAATGTGGGGAGTTTGACCCTTGTCATAGAAATCATGAAAATCGAGAATCAAGTTATAGAAATGACCACTTTCATTATTCATATTCTCAACATGATTCATGGAGATATCTTGTGATTATCCTATGTCCATTTTGTCTATGATATTATATGTTAGCATGCATTTGGAAACAACTTACATGAATAAAATTGAACAAGAAAATAATGATCGGTGAGCATAAACTCCCTAATGGCTTCCACTTCATTCACATACCAACTAGTAATATTTGCATCGTGAGGGGATACTTATGTATTAATTATACATTAGTACTCAATAAGCTTGTGAAAAGGAAGTGGTATGAATGTTGTAAAATAACTATAAAAATTTACCAATATTAAAATGGCCTGATGAAGAGTTATGGTGTAGTTGAATGTTGAATGTCGTGTACTGCTTTCATACGTATTTTCAAATATTCAAACAGCGAAAAAGAATACCCGATGAAAGCAGATGCGGTACGATGAAGCTTTTCCTATATTACGCAGAGCCTCTATTTTTGATAATTTAATTTTCAACACATGTTTTCCCCTGCAGTACATGTCCCCTACCAGCGGTAAAATCACCACGGTGAAACAGTAGTGGGATGAGTCAGTGGCTATGATTGGTTGGATGGTCGTCCCTCCATCGAACAAAGCTGCTCGTCATTGATCATTTCTCTAGCGACTTTGGCTAGTTGTATAATGTGTTTTCGGCATTATGATAAGTTAGTGTGTGGACATCCATAAATGGAAAGCTGGACCCATGAGAGAATGTACATGTACCTCACTGCCTGCTTTGTGCCTCGAGATAGAGTTCCCTTACCTATTAAAAAAAGAGAGAGATGAATAGTGCGGAGAGAAATGATGGTCATCATGTGCGAGATCAATTGTTGATCAATTATTCTTTATATAATATTTTCTAGTCTTTTTAGCATAAAGGAATGCCTATAATACCCGAAGGAATGCCTATAGTACCAAAATAAATGCACATGGTATATGTGCAATTGTTGATTCTGTGAGTTCTTCTTGGTGGTGTCTTGCTTGGGGATGTTGGGAGTGTGTGAGCAGTGTGAGTTACTGACAAGTTGTGGAAGCCAAGATATCTAGTCATCTTGGACATATTGTTATTGTAAAGAATGTCCATAAGGGCACTTTGAAGGCAATACACGGGTAGTTGCGAATGAGATAATGAATAGGAGAAATCTCAACTTTGGATGAATATGTAGGTATTGTAAAGAATGTCCATAAGGAGGCACCTTGAAGGCAATACCACGGGTAGTTGCGAACAGATAATGAATAGGGAGGAAATCTCACTTTGGATGAATATGTAGGTATTGGAGCTACGACATTTCTACATGAATTCCTATGATCATATTGATATATTGAGGCCGGTGGGTGGTCTACGAGGAAAGTGGGTAAGGAAAGACATGTTTTTAGGATATGGGTAGGAATTTGTAGTAGGAATATGGATACGGACACCTAAAGAGTGATGATAGATTGTATGGGGGATAGAGGTCGTGATATGGAGGCCATATCGAGACTACAAAGAATGGGCTAGAGGATGTAGTAGAGCTCTGATGTATCGGACAGACTATGTGGCTAGAGGATTAGTTTCTATGAGTGATCGAGATATTTCAGGTGGAGCTTATTTCAGCGACTTGCTAGGTATGGCCACGATGTGTGCCTAAATCCATATATAAGGTTGAGGGCTATTAGGGCACCGAGGATGGCCATAGCTAGACCCCGGGGCCCACAGGGAGCCCAACTAGTACCTCACGGGCTAGAGGAGGTAGATGAGGCAATAGAGTCGAAAAATGTAGATGATGTGGGGTGTATAGTGGCCTTTTGTGCACATGGTGGGCATTACATCAATGGGTATTTTTGTTTCCAATTTTCGTAGATGCAAAGTGGGAGCACCTCTGGGAGGAGGAGTAGATGGGAAATAACATGCCTCGATAGTGTAGAGTGGAAGCATAGCAGAGCGTGAGTATTTGTGTAGTGATGTTTTGTTAGTTGGTTATTTGGATGTGTCATTGTCTTCATTTTCTAATGTGTTGATCTACATTTTTAGGAAATGCATATTGGTTGTTGATTATGGACATGTCCATCGACACATTGACATAGAATGTTCTGCCCCTTTGATCTACTCGTAGGTGGAGGTATGCTAGAGCGGGTAAGATACGATCATGGGTGAGTATGCACACTTTCGTGATCTAATGGCATTAGCAAGTAGCTACATGTAAAGTGTTACTAAGCGAGCAAGATGAGAACGAGAGGAGACATAACAAGTTAGAGAGGAGTGCAGGTGGAGGTCCTTAGCTCAAGATGTATTTATTCAACTCATTGAGTTTTAAGGACATTTTATGGAGCATTCGAGGAGTATACACTATTGTGTAGGTAGATAGAGATATAGGGTCCACGATCAGTGGCGTAGATTGGGCGGTGAAGGTTCTAGCTCTAGAGCTCCTTCAATGATAGATGCTGATAGCGATGACAAGATATGATCTATATGTAGTGATGTAGCGATGTATGAGGATTGCCTCCCAATATTGGGAATTGTTGTAACTATGATGGTGATTGATATTTATATATATGGACTATTGGAGTCATTTTTGTACTTGATGTTTTATTGATGTGCGATGTGATGATGTGTTGATTATTGTTGTGATTGTCAATGTGTGATATTGTGATGATTGTTTTGTTGATATGATTGGCAATGCGTAGTTGTTGATGATGTCTAATGATGAGATATTGTATATGACTAGTGATGATGTATGTAGTGTAATTGTGATGTGTAATAGATAAATGATGAAAAGGTGTACTATATAAATGATGTAGTAGAAATGAATAATGTGAAGGAGTATGAGATGGTCGTAATAGTGTAGTGAATTACGTGTTAGTATGATGAATAGGGAGGAGAATAGAAATGATTCCCGGTGTGTAGATGAGTTGGTTCATTGATATAAGACCCCTCGGTAGTTAAGAATGAACCGTAGAGCAAGAGTGCACGTCATCGAAATGATATGATAGTGTATGCTAAATAGATATATCGATAAAGCATGTAGTGTAAAAGTGAAGAGAGGTTCTTATTGTAACATATCCCTCAACAGTCATGTAAGAACTATAATAACATGAGTGCGTCATCGGGGGTAAGGTGATAGAAATCACCTACAAGTGACCAAGTCGGCGTGGAGAGCGGTGGAAGCATGTGGAATAAAAGCGACATGAGTGTATGATCCAAAATGAATGTTATGTGGAATGGTGTTAATGATGGGTGATGGCGATGGGAAGTGAAGATGATGAGGGCTATTAAAGCCAATGTGTAGTGATGTATGACACGGTGGATGAGATGGTGCAATGATGGATGGATGAGATGGAGATCGCACATGAAAAACAACTTATGGTGGCAGAACGAATAATGAACTTAGAATTAGGCGAAGCAAAAAAATCAGCCGCAGTAACTACATGCTTGCACGGGAGTGGAGAAATAAACCACTAATGAGAGAGAGAGCCAAAGTAAATGACACCCTTTTCTTCCAATTGTTATAAGGTATCACAAAGGGCACAATAGTCATTATTGCGATGACCATTGATATGATGAAAGTTGCAGTAAGGTCTATCACATTGGCATTACAAGTGATGAGGAGGATGATGCTGAGTAGAAGGCAAGTGAATCATATGCTTTTCAAGAAGGGAACATAATACATCATGAGGTCTAACATGATGAGAAAAATGTAAAGGCTCATGTGAAGGAGATGTAGAAGTTTGATGTGGAGCTTGATGCGGTGGAGGAGATAAAGGATTATTATGAAATGGAGAAGATTATTTTTGTTTACAAGGTGGAGGAGATGGAGTCCTAGGAGGATGCTAAACAGATGGAAGAGGAGAATAACTAGGTGATGTAATAGTAGGAGAACTAGGAGGAGGATCTAGAATATGTGCAGCAATGAGATCTTGTTATAAATCAATGACTTTATAGCACAAGAGTGTGAATGATTCGTACGTATCATATTGCAATTTTAATTTTAAAAGTATGAATCAAGCCACGCGAGAAGATGAATTGATTTCCTAGGTCAATGGGTTGAAAGACTAAGCGATGCATGAAAACATTGAAGCACAAAATATAATCAATGATAGGTTTTGTTTCGCCTTGATGTAATCCAGTAGATGATCATATGTGACCTTAGGGTCATTGTTAAGTATAAAGCATTGTAGAAAGGCTTCTTCCATCTCACAATAGGTACTTAATAGATCCGAAAGGTAAGTGAGTGTACCATTTGACATTGTTATTAGTAATACTATGGCAAAAATATTTTTACAATAATCGATCATTAAAATAAGGAGCCATAGGTAGACGATAATGCTTAAGATGTATATGGATTTCCAAGTACCATCAAAGAATGTGAATGTAGGCATAATGAAATCCATAAGAAATGTTGAATTATGAATCATTTTAGAATAAGGTTTCCATGCAAAGAATTGTTATAAATATAAGCATAATAGGCATTGATTTCTAATAGGAGATATTGGAACTAAGATTGTAAGTGGCCAGCAACATGCATGAGTGATAAGATGCCCTATAGAGGAATGGTAGAAGATGGCAATAGTGTATTGAGTAGTTGTAGTTTTCCATTATGAGTGATCATAGGAATGTTAAGAGGATAAGTAGAAGACATCGATGCTTAAGGGAACACTAGATATGGGTGCCGAAGAAGTACAAGGAATGTTCATAGAAATTGTAGGACTAGCATCATAAATATCATTAGGAGATGATGTAATAGAAGGAGGTGAATTTTGCATGATATTAGAGACAAACTCGAGTGAAGAATATGAAAGAAAGATCTCAGGATTCACATTCAATAGTATACAAATAATTATAATCATTACTATTAGGCATCTCATGAAAATCAAACAAATATTCAAATGCAAGAGATTTAATTAAGTGTATCATCAACATATTATGAAGGTATGGGAGAACTAGTATGTGATGTACCATGAGAAACATTTTCATAAATGGGAAGAATATGAGATGTAGCTATAGAATTATCTAAACTAGTATGAGAAATAAAGTCATGCACATGTTTATTGTCCTCTTGTTTTTCAGCGAAAGCATTTTCATCAAGATTAAGCATGAAACTAAGAATGAAATCATCCAAGTTCTCATTTGAAATAACATAAGGTGGGGTATAGTTAAATGAATAACAAGGTGTCTGACTGTTAGAAAAGCTTACGAGATGATCAACAATGTTAATGGTGGAGTGATCAAAGCTAGTAGACACATTATATTCATTAGCTAAGAGTTGTATTTGAGTATCATCTACGGAGGAATGACGTTGTGATATAGAGTGCTAAGTTCAGCTATGGTTTCTATTATGGAGAAATCATAGCACCCTAATTTCTCAAGTGAAAGGTTGAGGAAGTCAATGTGATTTGTCAAACATGGAGTTATCCCAAAGTGTGGGACTTTGAAATCGGGATAACCCTCCTGGAGAAGGCCAGCTTCATGTCCTATCCTAGTGCTAACTACTCCAAAGTGTAGAGAGTTACATATCTAACCCTAATCTAATATTTCCAAGGAGATAGAGATAGAGAAAATGCATGAAAATAAAACCTACTCTAAGGGAAGGTGATACACCAAGAAGGATGTTGAACAACCTACACAATAAACACAACACTACCAAAACCTTGCAATGAAAACAAAACAATGCACAATAACCTTGCATGCAATGAAAGATCGAGAAAGATGCAATAAAACATAGAAGAGGATGTGAAACATCCACGAGATCTAATTTATTTCTCTCAAAGTTGATACAATACATCACATTTAGGGCCAAAGGCACATATTTTGTATTACAATGTTCAATAGGGAAGGTGATGCACCAAGAAGGATGTTGAACAACCACCATAATAAACATAGCACTACCATAACCTTATAATGAAAACAAAAACAATACACAATAACCTTACATAAAATGAAAGATCATAGAGTTGCGATATAACACATAAGAGGGATTTGAAGCATCCACGTATATGATTTTATTACTCTCAAAGTTGATATAATACATCACATTTCGGGCCAAAGGAAAATATTTAACATTACAATGTTCAATAGAGAGGTTTGAAATCTCCACCAATCTCTTATGAGATAAGAAATAAGGGAGGGGCACATACAATTTTCCAACCTTTTGAAAAAGAGCCCCTCCTTACAATATATAGGAAGAATGAGAGAAGGGAGAGAGGAATTTTAAATATTGCTTCAACCATCCTGAATGCATTAAAATCACATGCAACAATGATGGGTGCCATTCACGCAAAACCCATACCTCCACGTAATTTCATGTTTTCTTGTTTCTTTGATATGAGAAGTTGTTTTAGTCACCCACATTTACATGAATCCGGTTGTTGTATGTCGCTTTCAGCTTGTCCACGACATGCAAGATAGAGGAAACACAAGTTCCCATGTTGTTAGACTTACAAGTAAGGTTTGTTATTTGAGATTTCATGTTTTGACTTTTGGATATGATTCCTCAGCATTTTTATTTTGTATCTTATGTGTATAGTGCTATAACAATGTAGTATACTTTCCGGAACACCTAAACTTGCATGTGTATTATAATATTAAATATGTGTCAAAGTCGGTCCCTTCTTACTATTGAACTTTTAAACTCGTAAGCAAGTTATATTGTCGTTCCAATTCGAATGAGATTTCATTTGTCTTGCTAATGTTGCCAACAATTACCAGCCCTCGTGAAATTGAACACAAAAGATAAATTTACGCCAAGCGTCACCGTAACTGAAACACGTCATATTTAATAGTAATAAGAATCATAAATGAATCATGGGCAATACTCTCAATTACAAATCAACTCATCTATAATTTAATTATGCTAAGTCGGCAGCTCGTAATATTGTCATGATCATCCATACAACCATCTTGCCATTTATTGATCTATTCTTGGCTAAGTTTTCTATAGCGTAAATATGGTTTGCAGCATAAAGTGAGTTATTAATAATTAAAGCTAAGTGTTTCGAGTACTTTTAAATTGGTGTATAGGTTTAATGCGTCTGTTTTAAATTTCTTTACTCTTCTTCAAGCGATGAATGCCATATAATAACTCAGATGGATACTTCTTCCTCTGAGAGAAGGTTCGGAGATTACTGTAACTCACAACAAGCTCCCTGCGCTTTCAATACAATGTTCATAATTTGTGAGTGTTGAAACCGTACACTGTGATTGGTGAGCAGGAACTATATTTATATAGCATGTTAACGCAGCTGATTTCTTGCAAATTCTAGTGGTGAAAATCCTGAAAAAGCAGACATATTAATCCAAAAGTTGTGAACTTCAAGCATGTCGGAACTAAACACAGGAAAACATGAAAACATGGGTACATCTGCAGAGGTATGACAGTTTGACTCATTCAGCGCAAATCCCCACCGGCCATTCTCTGACGCGTAAACAATGGTTGAGATCCATTTCATCAGAATGAGTGTTACCTGCCCTTATATTTATTCAAATATATTGAACCTTTGATTTAGTTGAGCTTCATTTAAAAAAGTGAAATATGGAACACGTTTAAGACTCTAAGATTAAAACAAAAAAATTAAAAATTGATGGGAGATTGAAAAAATTGAACAGCAGTTGTTTTCCAAATATAATTGCTAATGATTTTTTTGTTAAATTTGATGTTTTCTCTATATATATTTGGGGATGGTTTTTCAGTTAAATCTGGTGTGAGGTGAGTGACTCAAACTTATCATTTTGAATGCGTGCTACACAAACAGCCAACATGAAGATGATGCCTCCTCCCGGGTCTGGATCATCCTCTACCTTAAAAATGTGAAACGAGACCTACTCGTTGCATTTCATGCCATCTAAATTTAATACTCGTACTGTGAATTTGGGTATCTTTCCTCCTTAAAAATAATGTGTTAAGCATTACGGAACAATTTCCCTAATATGGACTATGACAATATGAATGCTATCAGTCCATCTGGTTTGATGGTAATCAGTGATTTTCAATAATTCCTTATGAAATAATAAAGTCTTAAGCATATAATTCCTTATGTCGAAATATTGCTGAATATTGCTGAATATAAGCATATAACAAGCAAGCCCAAAGTAGGTTTGTTATATACATCAGCCAAAACAGGCAGTCCCACAAATAATTTATACACACGAAACTACAAAGTTAGTTTGGACATGATTGCATGAAAAATAATTTCTCTGCATTGAAAGCCATTGCAGTCAACACTTAATTTTATCAAGAAATCTATATCTCCTTCTAACTCTTCTATCATTGCAAATTATGTCAGAATCCTTCTGCTTCTTCACCTGTTTGGGTAACTGTCTATTAATGTCAACATAATTTTTCTCAATTTCCTTTTCACTTTGTCTGTATGAGTCATGTTCATGCACTCTTTAAATCCAACATAAATCTTAATTCTTTTATTACTAGTATCAGGAGCCTACCCCTTCCTGAATATTGTAGCACCAGTCACACACCTCAGCTGATACATTCTCGAAATATGCTGTACTGCAATATCTGACAGAAATAATCATACGATCAGTTGATGGCTTAAGAGATCATATGTCATGAATTCTACCAATCCCAACATGTATATTTTCTACATTAGACTATACTGGATGAAACTCATCTATCAATAAATGGAAAAAAAGAGCAATGAGGAGATGAATTGTTTTCTTACTGATGCTGAAAGCGCAATAGACATTTGTGCACTGGAATAAACTGTTTTGAAGCCCACATCGCCACACATGCTGCACTCCATTGATCTGCACTTTGAGATTGTAACATTGGACAGGTCTAGAAATTATTATGTAGCAATCGTTATATCAGCTGACAGCTGCCTGTGGTTGACGGGAAGGTAGGGAGAAATTGTATTCCGTCACCGTGATGATGATACGAGATTATGTTGACCATATTTCTTGCATTATATGGAGAAATATTGACTAGTATGGAGCCATGTTATATAAGATTGAATTACCGATAAATATGGTATTAAATTGCAGTAGACGAAGAAAGTTTGTTAAGAAGCTTCCTACGGAGGTACAAAAAGTACAATTATATTTTTCCAGTCAATGTGAACAGTTTAATAATTCATATCTTTCTATTCAAAAAACCGTGTTTGACCCACTTGTAATTTCCAGCATTTGACAATTTGTTGCATTTGACTTAATTTGTAGCATTTTGACTGTATTATATTTGTTTTCAAAACTAGGAATCGCACCTAGAAGGTAGAGTTTCTGATAGAGGTATATTCCCAATGCCGGAATGTTTGGTTGGTTTTGAAAAGGAAGGAGGGGAGGGATGTGCAAGACATTAGGGAAAGAGTATCGGGAAATATAGGGAGTTGAATCCAAATAGAGTTATCTTGAATCAATGAATGTTTGTTGTTATTTACAGGAATGCAATATCTTGCTTTACTCATTGATAGCATGGACGTGGAGGTGGAACCCAATAATTGTTGGATTAAATATCTCACTTGCCAACAATATTAGAAGCATCCTCGAGGAGGGAACAAAATGCAATGGACATGGAAAACCATATAATTTCTAGAAAAGTTTTAAATAACAATGATATAGAATTTGGTGTTTGTTGGATTATCTATATCATTTTAGGATCGAAATTTAGCGGAGCCTCATGCTCATTAGGGAGATGAATGTACTGACTCTAAAGAAAATTTGGATTGTCATTTGAGATAGAGGAGGCAAGATGTAGAGGTCTCAAAAGTCATGGATGCATAAAACTATTGGGAAAGAAGAAGAACAACATTCTACGACTTGTTGATATCATTAGTAGAAGTATATAGAAGTAATTGGAGAACATCATACTTAGGACAAATGGAATTGGTGAATTTTAGCTACATGGAAAATTACGGTGCTGGAAGGGAGATTTTTTTTTTTAAGGTTAGGCGTGATTTGTATTACTGATATGACGAAGACGAGTGTGTCTGTGTAAGTGACATTGCGAGGTGGGTTAGACAAAAAATACAATCATTTTTTTCTAGCACGTCTTCCACTGGATGGGCTCATTAAGCGACCTGCTTTATCACCCACAATAGGAAAGAGTTAAGTTTTTGGGTTCCCAAATTTACATTATTATGTGTTTTGATAGCACAAGCGGTGGAAGAATGGGTTGAAATGGTCGGGACTCGACTAAATATCTATGTTTTCTTGTGGAGTATGTGAATAATATGTGGTTGAGACCATAGTCACAATGCGATTACCAAGGTTTTACCTACTCGAGTATTGAACATTTAGTTATGTGAACATTAAATTGAATTTTAGCTACACAAGAATAGGAAAAGCTTTGTTATAAGCAATAATAATTTGTGACACACCCAAGGTTTGTTGAATATTTCACCTAGTTTAACATGCAATTTGGATTTTTGTCGATGTGATTTTTGTATTTCGCTTTGAAACATATTTTTAGTTAAGAATTCGAGCGGATTATAAACCCGTATTTTTTTTTTAAGCTCGATTGGTTAGATAGATGGTGAATCACGGTATTGAAATTTCAACGTAGGGAAGGTTGAAAGAATGATAAATATATTATAACCATGCTTGCGTTCCTTAGGATCAATTCGGCATAAACATCATTGTCTGAAGAGACAGAAATGAAATAACACAAAAAAATAGTTAGTAGTGGCGGAATGGGTTGAAATGGTGAATGGGAGGCTCGAATACTCGCTTTTCAACATGTCTTTATTTTGCAAACAAGTAGGGTGAAACAAGGAATTATTTTTTCTTTGGCGAGATAGAAATGAGCCAAGTCTGACCCATGAGTGTTTCATCTTTATCAAAATGTGGTTATGCATTTTTTCTATTTAGGAGAAACATGCGGAAAGAAAGTTGTGATAGGTTTGAGTCCTCTTGACATATGATAGTTTACGAGTGATGGATCTATTAAATCCTTTGCTCAAGGTAGATTAACGCTAAATTCTACATACATGGGCTTGTCTTTGATAAGAGGAAGTTATTGAAGGTCCCTAATGAGAATGATCGAACTTCCTCCAAAGAATGTCAATTTATTTTGCGGTAAATACTCTTCTTACAAGAGGTTTGCAAGTTTGAATTAGGAGCTCCTCTTCATTTCTATTTGTTCTTGCATCATGCTTTCGGTTCAACAATTACTAGCTCATAAAATTATAAACGGCCTTGATTGTCAAATTCAATCCTAGAATCGATGGAATTCCACAATATATAACTTTTCAAAGAAGCATAGGTTTACATGGATGGAATTCCAAAATATACTTTTAACAAGCATATGTTTACATAGTGTATATGATTTTATCGAGTTGACATTTAGACTCCCATTATTATGTCCTATCAAATGTAGGTAAAGAAGCCTACTAGCAGATATGTTTTAACAAAAAATAATCCTCATGGAAGAATTCGATGATGGTTATTTTTGGAGTGCTTCCGATGTTGGCATTTCATTATGCGTTATGTGCTACTTGTGAAGTGTTTGAATGAAAACTATGCCTTTGGAACTTGCATTGCCATGTATAAAAGAAGGGATTGTGGTGGTTGTTCACGACATACAACATGTTGCAGAGGAATGAAGAGTATTGCTCTTTTGCATTGTCTTTGTGATGTTTTGGTGTCACGCAGCGGGAGGAGATTAAATCATCATATTGTTAAAGACTACATTGAGACTGTGAAATCCATGTTCCTCACAATTTCAAATGTGCCCCTTCAATTTAAAATGCATGTTTATGAAGCAATAATGGATGATAAGGAAATCCTCATAAGATCAATATTATTAAACTATATCAAAGATCTCTATGGAGAAAAATAAAGCTGGAGACCCTTACATGATTGGCTGAAAAAAAACAAAATTCTATAAGTTTTATTAACATTTTGTGGTATGTTTTGGAGGTATTAAAGGAGGTAATTCAAAAGCTTTCTTATTATATTATCTAGTTGTTGGAAGAACCTTTAATGGCTGAAAAGGGAAATTTATATAAGTTTTATTTACCCTTTTGTGCTTTGTTTTTGGAATAAAATAAAAAATGGATGTTCTTTTAGTGTCTCAATTTGATTACATATACATACAAAGTATGATGGGGATTTATAATGAAAAGGATGTATCTTTTCGAACAAAAATACTAATCATGTTGCACTTTTCTTTTCTTTAGTATATTTAAATTTCAAAAAAAAATGATTCTCCATACAAATTACATATAAATAAAATTTGCCTCACGGAAAAAAAAATTGTTTGGTTAACTCGATACTTCAAATAACTTCACGACACATCGGTAAATACTAAAAAAAAAAAAAAATGTACCATTCCATATGTTTTATAAGCCTACATTGCTATTATGTTCTTATGAATTTAATGAAAAATCGCTTTGAATTGTAGTTTTATAAATTTCCATCGGAAAAAACAATGTTAATTGAACTAGATTTAAAACAACATTCCTCACTAATGAATTATTGTTATTCCTTAAAATTAGATCCTAAAGCTTAACATGGAAGGCAATGTAGTTCTTGATAAAAGCACATCAAATTTATCTTTTCTCTATTGTTGGAATATGTAGAGCTAAGATAGAGGAAAAATATATTGAGCTTAAAATAGAAGGCAATGTAGAGCGTGGTCTCATTGCAGGGACTAATGCTTCTATTTATTTAGTAAATGTGGTTTCATGTAAAAAAAAATATTGTTTCTATAAAATCCAACAAAACTTCTAAAATTGTTAAGCGATTACATTTTAGGAGAGGATTTCTATCCCCATAAAAGCAATTTGAGCACAAAGCAAAAATTATGCTTTGCTTAAAAATTTTAGGAAGTTTTTTTGACACTTGGCATTTATGTTTAAGTGCCCCTCTATTTTTCCTTCCAATTGTTTATTTAAAATGCATGTAGACCATACTTTTGCTAATGCTAAAAATTCCTATTTTGTCTCAGTACAGAAAACTAAAGAATCATGGAACCCTATTAATGCTAAAATATCCTATTTTTTTCTCTCCCACATCTACTCAATATTTTTAGCTTACCCTTTACATAAGACCGCAGCATAATCTTACCTACCCACGATTCTGAAAGCTTGATTGTGTGAACACAAGATATGTTGTGTATATCTTTTTATTAATCATAAATATTTTCTCATTAATCATAAATCTTTTCTCATCCCAAGAAGAATGTAAGTAGCATGGAGAAAAAGTTTGGAATTCTCTAGAATTTAGGTATCGAAACTCTTTATTATTAGGTTACGAATTCTAGAAAGAGAATGTTGAAAAACACACACACACACACACACACACACACACGATATATATATATATATATATATATATATATATATATATAATATATATATATATATATTATATATATATATAGTCTTTCAAACTCTTTATTACTAGTGTGTATAATGCAATGTGAACGCTGAATGGTATATGTTATTAGATTTAGAAAGGCAGATTATTACTTTTGTAGTTGATGTTGATAAGGGGTGTGATTGAAAATATTGATTTTCTATTAAAGCCGAAACAAATGTTGCGAAATACATTAGAAGGGATGTTAGATAACAGTGAGTTGTGTAATAAATTAATACAAATGCAAGTGAGACATGTAAGTTTGCTAATACTCACTCTCAAAATGTAGTGAATGTGAAGTGTTGTTGTCAAAGTAGATTGAAAGAATGACTAAGTGCTTTAACATATTATCTCTCCACGAAACTAAAATGAGATAGAGTATGCAATTATATATAAACAAATCTGAAATGCTTATGGTACATTCCAAATTTCTTTATTACCTCAACGATCATAGCATTCCATGAGACCACATTTCTTTGAGGCATTTTGAAAGCAAAAAAATGGTATATGTTATTTGTGTTATAGGGATAGTTTTTACTTTTGTAGTTGTGTTTGTTTAAACTATGGGTGATTGATTTTATATGTGTAGAAATATAGATGAGTCACTTCATTTAAAGAGTGCAAACATGAAGTCCAACCCTTAAAACTATTTAAAATGCAAAAATGTGATATAATGTACAAAGCTTTGGATGGAAACAACTATCCACCGCATGGTTCTTTCTTGGCATTTTAAAATTGCGAGGTATTGTGTACCCTCTCTATTACTAAGAAAATATGGCCACACTCTAAGCACTTATTTAATCTTTGTTTTCAATCATCACGAGAGTGACCATTTCATCCAAACTAAAAATATTTAAATTAGACGATTTTCTTAATACTCTAGCTGGAACATCTCTTCCATGTAGGCGAAAACCCAAGTTGGGGAAACACACAATGGGTTATCAAAATTATCCAGACGGATAATGTAGGGGAATTCATGTCCACATCCTTACAATTGCCGCAAGCTCATGTAATTTAAAGGCAATATCTTGCTTTGTGCACTCCATAAACAAAGTTGTGGAAAGGGAAAACAGAATATTTATGGAGATAAGTCAATAAATGTTGAAATAAGGTATTTCAAATAAATTATAAGCGAGATTGTTGGTATTGATGTAACAATATAAATAAAGTTTTGAAAAAGACAATTCTTGACAAAGGAAATGTGTATTGGAGCAGGATACATAGTGACCTCTGTAAGTCATTATGAAAACCACTCATTGCATGGTTCAAAGTACTTCTCTTATCTTAATGTTTCAATGGAGTTGTAGAAAAAGGAAAATTTGTAGGAAAATCACGATTCTCCGAGTCAAGATAAATAATGGAGGAAAATTCGGGTAAAAGAGTTTGAATTATTGCGAGGCTTGTTTAAGGAAAGGAAAAACCAATCTGCATCAAGCATAAGAATCTTGTGAGTCTCCGCATGGATATTCGTTTTCTCCACTGGAAACTTGTTTTTTTATGATTACATGGTAAACGGAATTTTGTGGGACATCCTACACGATGAGTAAAATGATTATGTTATGAAGAAAAATGGATCTGTACATTGTAGATTCATATTTTGAAATAGAATAATCGATCAATCTCTAACCTACAATATCAAATCAAATCAAATTTACTGATGTATCATCTTTTAAGTTTTCCCATCCTTTTTACATGCACCTCTTTTCCTAGCAATCTCCTTAACTCAGGTTGATATTAAATTAGAATAATCAAATGTGTCCACAATCCACTAGGGGGCATCGACACATGCTTAAAGATGTACAAATCACCCCAGTATTCAAATTTGCTTTAATTTCCTTGAAACTTATCACACTTTTTTCAAATAAAAATCTATGAGCACAGTCTTTAGATGAAAAACCGGACTTGAATTAAGTTGATTCTTGATAGAACAAGGTGAGGTGCACAAAAGTGATCAATCGGGGCCAAAATAGATGGAACCTCATTACAAGATAGGAATGTTCACACTTTAGACTCATTTATATCCCTCATTGGTAAACCTCACTCCATGCTGACCCTCGAGGTAATGTTTTTGAGTAGGCTAAGAATTATTTTATTGGAACTGCTTTCACATGTGTACTATCCTCGACCCTAGAAATCATGGTGCTAAAAATAGAATGAACAAATATGACTACCCTCCTAATTATTATCTTTCGTATTTAGAACAATGATTATGTCATATATCAAACATGAAACATGTATCATTCTAGTTGTTTTGCCATGATGTATACACAGACTGAAAATTTTGATTGCTTTTTAGTAGTCTAGGGTATTCTAATCTTTGTATAATTATATAGAATGTACAACAATAATACATAAGCAATGCCATAAATTCATCCTACCCTCTTTGTAATTAAATTTATCAACACCAACTTAACCTAGATAACAAATTAATTTAGAATAGAAAACGTAGGACAAAGGAAAGCCTAACGAGGCAAGAAACAACTACGGTAAGAAGAATTAATGCAAGAAATAAAGAGGAGGCAATCCAGATCAATAGTACACATTAAAGGACACTTGATCGAAGGGCTAAGTATGTGTAGGGTAGTTGAGAAAATATCATCTTGTAACTTTAACCAAATGTTTACAAGAAAAAACAGCTCTTCGTTCAATTTCCATGACACTTGAATGGTGCAATATAGAAAATGAATTAAAAATTTGTAGAAGAAAAAGGTCATTGAGGTCCATCATCGGATCTTACTTCTTAATGTATTAGTGTTTGAAGCATGAGGAGATATGGTAAAAATGGCTCAAAAGCTAAACAGGCACAACACAAAACATAACCTCATTGATCAATAACCAAAGTTGTAGAACTGGTTATAAGAGGAGGCAAAGAAATATAGTACTGCTTTTCTTTACATACAAGTATAAACAGAATTTAAATGCATGCATGCATAATTCAATTTAACGCAGAGGGATTGATGGAACTTGGAGAGCCTAAAGAATAAAATTATAGTGTTAGTGACCAGCATTTAAAGGTTAAAGCATGCAAAAAGATATAAAATAAAATTTAAAAATAGTAAATCCAAAGCAACATGCAAAATTAGAAAAACAAAATTGTTAAAAATAGCAAAACCATCATTTAAGCCGTCAAATTTGACACAGTCCCATGAATGTCCGCAAAGCCTTTTCCCATAGGGGTAATGCCTTCAGCGTAATTAGGTTACGAATTCTAGAAAGAGAATGTTGAAAACCAATATATATAGTCTCTTTTTGTAATTTATAAGTAAAGAGAAAATATGCAAGTGTCGTAAAGAGAGAAACATACAAATGTTGTGAAACATATAAAATGGCGAGAAGAATCCTTGGGATGAAGGATATGCCACATGAAAGTAAGAACCACGAAATATGGTGAAGGCTACGATAAAGAAAACACTACAAGGAATGTGGTGGAGTGAAAAGTAAAACAAAATTTTCACTTGAAGAGGACGCATGGTGAAGGAAGGGGCCATGGAAAGTGAAGTATGGTTACAGATTAGGATTAGAAAGGAGACAAGTCCTTGGATCATTTAGAAGCCGTTAAAATCCATGAAAGACCATGGAAACCAAAATAAGGTCGAAGATCATAATGGAACCATTAGATAATGCAAAAGGAAGCTACAATAATAAACAATGGCCACGAACATCCAAGATCTTCCATAAGAGGATAATTTGTGCCTAAAATCCGTACAAAAGTGTGAACCACTCCCAACCACCAGAATTAAACTCTATTTAATGAATCCCTCTTTCCCAGATGATCGATAGAATACATTTCAATAAAATTATATCAACCATACCTATTATGCTAGAATTGAATCATGATTGGTCTTTGGTGGGTAGAGGGTGGTTGATTCTCTTTATTGATGCCATCTCCTCTCTCCTTCTATCCTCTATTATTTCTATATAATAGATGACTCAATATTCATTGTTAAGAATCCTCCCCTGAATGTAAATTCACCATGACAAAATGGTGGTTACACTTTCGTAAATTGCAGAACTCGAACTAAGATTGTGCTGTACACGCGTCTAATTCCTTCCAAGTGGTATTAATAAATTGTGCATGCTTCAAGCAATAATATGATGTTTATTGTGGCCCGTAGTGGAGCTTTAGCTTATATTATTGTCTTCTTATCTCTCCATTACTTCAATTTTATGTTCTATATGGATAATATTTGCATGTGTTTCATTTCTATGTGTCTAAAATGTGGGGAAAGGGATGGGGTTTGCAAAATTGGTTTGTGGCATATATTTACCCTATAATCGTTGTATTTTCCTTCCTATTCTTCCCCTCGGGAAAATGATCCCCTTTCAATTTTGGTGCTATCACCACCATTTCATTTAGTTTATTTCACACATTTCTCCTTCCCCTTTTCCCATTGGAACCGTAGCTTAGCTTATGTGTAGTGTTAGCATTAGGATAGATAGGTAGAGGAGGTCAAAATTCTCTGGAGGTATGTCATAAGGATCAAGGTCCCACACCTTGGGGACATTCCAATGTATCACTGAGGTGTTGAACTTGGCCTCAAAAAAGTGTAAAAATTTAAGTGATAATAGTTTTGGCACACCCTATGGGACCATCTTGGGTCGATTGCATCTCATTTCACTAATTAGTTGGTGTGTGTATTAGTGATATCCAGCCTTATGAGGCATCATATCAACACATCTAACGACTCTCCTGATCCAAAAAATCCATTTCTATTAGTTACATATTCCCATTCATCAGTCTCCTCATTTCTCTCATTTCTCCCCTCCTCATTGTTTTCCACCTCCTTCGTTTCCATCTTATTTTCCTTTTTCCTCTCCTTCTCCAAATACTAATATGGATAATGCATATAGAGAGCTCAGAATGCATGAGGAAACTGATTAAGAGGAATAGGAAGAAGCAAATAAAGATAAATAGATCCCTTGCATAGAATGTGGCTATTTTGACTACATCACATGTTTAGAGATTGATATGTTCCTCCAATCCTACCTCCCTAAGCCACCAAAAACCCTTGAGGATTTTAAGAATCTTGAGGCATCAACAACAAAAAAATAACCAAAAATTAGAGTTTCTTGAAATCAACTCAAAGATCCTATTACCAAATGTTGAAGAGTATGAAGTCTCTATTATATTGGAAGATAATAAAAGCATCACCTTATGCCCTCAAATTTCTAAGAAAAAGGAGGAGGATTCTAACAAGCTTGATGACCAAGAAAACTATAGCCTTGTTGTCATGTTTGGGATCTCTGTTCCAAGATATTTTAATCACTTCAAGAGGAGATAAGGTTACCAAATAAAATATTTGGATAGATCATAACGAAGATTAGATTTTCCACAATTCATGTTCACTTCAGAACATGAGGAAGATTTCCAAAGTCTCAAAGGTCAGCCAATGCACCTTTCTAAATCAAATGCAAAGCAGTTCCTAGAGGAGGTGTTTATTATTTTTTAGGTTTATATTTTGAGAAAAAGGAAAGTGTAAACACTATTATCACTTCCATACTCTATCTAGTTGCAGAACTAGTCTCATGGCCACATTTCATAAGGAAAGGAAGTTATTTTTCCCAACTAGTATCTAATTTTGTTAAGATTTATTTGTTCTTGATTAGATTAGGATTAGTTTAAGTTTTTTCTGTAAAACAAGTTCTTTGCACACTATACATGTCTTCCATTTGGATTATGTATGATTTATATTTTGTACATTATTTTCGTGATCTCCTTGTATGTGACTATGTACAATCCAAATATGTCACTTTCATGGGATGGATCTGATTTTTCAAAAGTTATTAGTATGGTCAAGTTTTCACACTGATCTCTAAGGATAATTATCAAATTAGAAAGGATATAGATAAATTTGAAGGTTGCGGTGTAAGAAAAATCCATGGATTGAAGAAACAATGTATTGTGGGGGTCGAGGGTTAACTACATCATAAACTTAAGGGCAATTCTCAAGGTTATATAATGACTCCATGCCTAATGGATATGTATAAGGCTATTGGTCCTTACATCTAGTAGGAAAATGTCACCTAAAATTCACAAAATTATTTCCCAATAAAGCACCCATTATTTTTTAAGACTATACATTTAGATTCTAGACTTAGATGGATTTAAGTTGAAAGGATATAGAGAAAATATGTGTTATATGTTGTGGGGTAAAATAAAATAGTGTCTTCAAACAAAGGGGACTTCACAGAACAAAGGAAAATTCCCAAAGGTATATATCGTAAAACAATGAATACAACCACGGGACATGGTGCTAGGGAAATTTTGCGGTATAAAGGAAATATGTGAATCGAACGATCCATGGTATAAGGAAAATAATAATCTGTGGTACAAATAATAGTCCATGAAAAATTAGGAACCATGGAATATGGAAAAGTTCACGAAATAAAGGAAACATTGAAAGGAAGGTGACATAGTGTGAAGTAAAACAATATTTTCAGTTTAAGAGGGTCCTTGGTGTAAATAAGGGGTCATGGAAAGTGAAGTATGGTTGCAAATTAAGAAAAGAAACAAGTTTTCAAATCATTTAGAAATTTATAAAAGTTGTAAAAGACCATAGAAACCAAAATAAGGTTGGGTATCATAGTGGAACAATCAGATAACAAGAAATGAAGCCAAAGAAAATAAACAATGTCCCAGACATCCCAAATCCACCATAAGAGTAGAACTCACACTTAACTCTAGTAAAAAGTGCAAACCACTCTCAACCACCAACATTAAACTCTATATAGTGAATCCCTCTTTCCCAGACGATATGATAGAATGCGTTTCAAGAAACTTTTGTTGGTCATACATGTTTGAAAGAATTGAATCATTATTGGTCATTGGTGGGTAGAGAATGGTTGGTTCTCTTCATTATTTTCATCTACCCTCTCCTTCTATCCCATATTATTTCTCTTATAATATATTACTTGATATTCATTGTAAAGAATCCTCTCCCGAATGTAAATTCACAATGTCAAAATGGTGGTTGGACTTTTAGAGTTGCATAACTCACGAAATGAGCTTGTGCAAAGTGCATCCAATGCATTATGAGTGGTTGTAATAGATTGTGCATGCTTCAAAATAATAATATTATGATTATTGTGGTTTGTAGTAGCCCTTTACCTTAGATTATTTTCTTCTTTCCTATCTATTCTTTCCATTTTATATTGTGTATGGATTATACTTGCATTTGTTTCATTTATTTGTGTCTAAAATGTAAGGAATGAGATTATTTATGTAAAATTGTTACAACATGTATATGCCCTCTCATCATTTTGTTTTCCTTTCTATTTTTCCCCCTCGGAAAATTCATCTCCACCCCTTCACTTAGTTTATTCGACACACTTATCCTTCCCCTTTTCCGATTTCAATTAGTAGTTTATCTTAGGAGTAGTGTTAGCATTAGGATAGATAACTAGATGATGTCAACCTTATCTCGGTGGTCTTTCCTAAGGATAAAGGTCCCACACTTTGGGGATATTCCAATGTTTCACTAAAGTGTTGATCTCGACCTCAAAAATGGTGTAACTTCAGGTGACAAAAATATCAAAAAGGAAAATATTATGGAGGAGTAGACATGGTGGGAGAAACCCTAAATAATTAGGGAGTGGTAGCCATGGCTACGATTCTTTGAGGAAATTTTTTTCAATATCAATTTCTACATAAGGATACATGGAGGTGGTGGGAGGTGGGTTGTCTTTCCTAATCCTTCAAAGATATAATTTTGTCCAAGGGATCTCCCATTTTATCCCAATTCCCCTTATTGTCAAGTCCATATATTATAGAGAAGACTAATGAATGCATGCTATCGAGATCAGTATCGTGTGATTCAAGAATTTTTGTAGCCCTCAAATATCTAGTTGCGGTATGTCGAGTTTAATGTATTATAGCCAAAAAAATAGTTCTTTATAAGTGGATTCATGCCAATTAGGCCAAATTTTGTGATATCATTTTACGCTTGTTGGGTTTTAAAATGATCCTTATAAAAAACCACACTGATCGGGGATGCAAGTCCTTCCTCTTTAATGGGAGAGGTTCCCTTATTGAAAGCAAGCGGTAAAACTTGTATACAAATGTTCAACTTTCAGCGTGGAGTCCTGATACTTTGAAACATTTTATGCCCAAAGATCATCAATATGAAAGGATTGAAGAATTAAGGAGATGAGGAATGGAAGAACATGATAATACCTTCAAGAAATATAGATAGTAGAGTATAACCTTATACGTATTGAACCGAGGAGATGCGTAATAGAATCATTCACTTTCATAATTAGTATAATTCCAAAGACACAAAGTTCTAGAAATCATATAAACAAGTACAAAAAGTTTCTTATCATAAAAGATGGATGATTCCCACGTTTTAGACACGAAAAGAAGAAAAGCAAAGTAGAAAGGGGAAAACTTTATATTGATTACTTTGAATCTATTATCTTTATGAGTACCAAGATCTAACCCAACAATAGTGTGGAGAAGACATTAAATAGTTTCCAAGAAAGGTTACATTTGGTTACAAAAATGATGAAAACTGATTCAAGAAACCGATGTCTGAGTCTCTCCAATGCCTCGGTCATTTCCATGTGCAGGTAGCAAAAATGACATATTGTATCCACTGTACCCGTTCAATCTTCCCTTACAAACTTTGAATGTGATCCATCCACATGGGAGAGATTTAAAATGAATCGGGCACGGAGGACGCCTTTTTGCATTTTGTGCCTTTTGGAGAAATGGCATTTTGGAACATTTTGGCCGACCCACCCACTTTTGATACAGTCTTGACACGTGGCCTTACTTGAGGTGGGACAGAGTTGCGGATCACTTTTATAATTTTACCTCTTTTCAATGCGGGCTCAAAAACACAAATTACTTCGTCGGCCCACCTCCTACTTTGACCTTTGATGCGGGCTTAATATTTGACTTTTTCCCTTGGCATGGGTGGGGTTGCGGGTCACTTTTTAACTTTAATATTCTTTATGGAAACAAATTTCAAATTCTCAAATCACCCCGATGGCCTCGCTTTCCTGCTTTGACCTTCGATACGGGCTTAATATTTGACTTTTTCCCTTTTGTTTGGCGGGGCTGTATATCTGACCTGGACATGTGGAGAGTTGGTGCTCATTTGGAACCTACCTCTGGATTTTTCCTTTGAAGTTGCACCAGGCTGACACGTGGAGAGCTCCGCCAATTCTTTTATACTTAGCCGATTCAGGCCTACTTCCCACTTGACTTATGTTGATTTCTAGACACGTGGAGGGCTGGTGCTCATTTGAGTTTCCGCTTTAGATACGCCTCCTAAAATTACGTCAAAAGGCGATGCATGGCTCCTTCCGTCGATCCCTGTAATTTTCAACGGCCAACTCTATCTCTCCTTTAACTCGACCATGTGGCGAAGGCACTCATTTGGGAAACCGGCCCTTTGGTTTTACTTCTAAAATTCGCCGTTGAGGCACGTGGAGCTTCCGCTAACCTCGCTCATACTTAGTCAATTTAAGCGATCAGCTCTATCCCTATTTTGGACCTGGGACACATGGAGGACTGGTGCAAATTTGAGAATTGGCCTAGCTTCAACCCTTGAAGTTGCACCATTAAGGCACATGGCTCCGTGATCCATAGGGATCCAGAAAAACACACCACTTCATCAGTTCCATCAGCACCAAGAAGGAGAAATAAGAAAAGTGAAAAGAAATGAGGTAAACGGAGGTTCTGGATAGAACCGCCACTCTGTGTAGTAGCAGTCCCCGAAAGCGCCACCCAGCTAGGGCGGTGGTCCTAAGACCGCCGGTCTACACAAGGCGGTGGTCCTGAAACTTTCAAATAGAAAAGAAGAATGGAACGCGAATGGACGCGAATTTGAAGCACCCAGTCCGTGTCTCTTCCCTTCCATGCCCTTTCACATCCTCCAGTGCACATGAGGACATCTAAAGGCCTATAAATACATGGAAGG
The DNA here is from genome assembly GCA_018340775.1 of Taxus wallichiana var. yunnanensis. Classification (NCBI taxonomy): domain Eukaryota; kingdom Viridiplantae; phylum Streptophyta; class Pinopsida; order Cupressales; family Taxaceae; genus Taxus; species Taxus wallichiana. The sequence goes on from CM031236.1 coordinate 674,205,595, forward strand.
AACAAGAGAATAAACATTCGAAGGTGAATCAGAATTTAATGAGAGCAGTGAGCAAGATCTTCAGTGTTGGAATGGAATTGTAGGAGCAAGGTGTAGAAACAGAGCAAGCAAGTAATTGGAGAGAAGGTTTACACTATTGCTTCTTTTCATACTTATTATAATCTGTAATTGTCTATGTTAGACCAATAAAAGTGGGAAGAAAGAGCAATTTCCCTTCCCGACTGGTTTTCCTCCTTGGAGGTTTCCAGGATAAAAATTGTTGGTGTTGAAGTTTGAATTATTTTCCTTCTCTGTAATTTCCTTTCTATAGCACTAGATAATCAATCACAAAGCTCTAATATTTAAGCAAATCTATCATTTTCCAAAGTTGAAAGTATAACAACATAGTTGTGTGATTCGTAGAGTTCCAAAGTAGAAGTTTACGGATCACGTCGTCCCCTGAACCTTCCATACTTAGCCAATTTAGGCTTGCTTTTGTCTTCATTTTGGACACGGGACACGTGGAAAGCTTTGCACTTATTTGAGGACTATCCCTTGGACCACGACCTTGGAGTTGTGCTATTTGGACGCATAGAGGGCTTTGTTATCACTTGAAACATGGCCATGTTGCATCCAATTAGAGATGTCCCATACTACCCATGAATGTTGGGAAAACATTGGCGAGGAGGATACGCCTATCATTCCCAACTACAAGAATAAATAAAAAGAAGGAAAAAAACTCCACCATTACACCCGAATTTCAAATTGTTCTCCATGGAATGGAAAAGCTGCAAACAATACTAGGCTCAACATGATCTGATACTCCAAGGTACGAGACTCAAAATTTTGAAACTTGACTTTGAAAGAGGGTAATTTTGAGTGCGACAACAACGCTCGAAAGACTTCTTTATAGTTTAGCTATATATGGAGCGAACTAAAATAATTGTTTTGAAGAAGGGCCCTAGTTTTGGGGAAAAGTGGGACTCTTCACTACCCCTTGGTTCCCAAATTTTAATCCTTCAATTATAGTGGTATATAAAATGTCATTTTGGTTTGACTCCAAATATTTCCTATTCCTTTTTGAGCATTTGGTTATTCAGGATAATGGAAATAAGTTAGCTAAATTTTTAAGTTGCATGATGAGTACAATTTGCGTAATGTATTTCCATGTATGCTCAAATTTGTGTGGAAATTGAACTCAATAAAATTATTTTGAAAAGATTGATTCTAAATCAAGGTAAGTTCCAATAGAATCGGATGTTGGATTATGAAAATATGGCATTTAGATGTCTATTTTCTCATCAAATAGGACATCTTCGAGATTCATGCCCTTTTTTTATCCAATTTCACCCTTCGAGGAAAAATTGGGCAAACATGACCTTACCTTTGAGAGAAAATTTAGGGATTGAGGGATTGATTACTGTCTTAGGAGCTCACATTTTAGGCTCAAGGCGAATGAGTTAAAATGGCGAGACATTGAGAATCTACAGGATGCACATTTGAAGCGACATTTTGGAGTCCGAAGGAATTCAAATTTCAGACATGGAAGCATTCGGATTCGATGGGAAAAATTTTGAATCGGTAGGTGCAAAAGGTCGGTTAGACATCAAAGTCCGAAGTCTAAAATTTAGACATCGGACATTCGGGAGTTCGAAGATGGCAATAGTGGTGACCCAAGTGAAAGTGCCACGTGGGGAAATGCAAAGGTCTAAAAACCCGAAGTCGATATTCAGACTTGGGATTTCATGATTTCGAGGTTTCATATGTGCAAGAAGGATAATGGAAATCCTGAAATCCCAAACCAGAAGTCCCAAAATCCCGACCCCTAGGACTTTGGGGTTTTAGAATTTGGAGGCATGGTGAACAGTTCCGCATAATACAATTTTAGAGTCAAACCCAAAGTTTGAATTTCAAAATTCAAGATTTTGACATTTCGGATGTTTCACAAGCTCGGAGCGATGAGCAATAACAAAAATTTCTGAATTGTAAACTCCTGAAGCTCTGAATCCCGAAAGTTCAAAATTTTGGATTTCGGAGGGTGCAATGCAATTTTGGAGTATGAAAAGGTAGATTAACCATGGCATTTATTGCATTATGGCACCCTCATCTTCATATGGCCATAACTTTGGGTGGGGAGCTTGGATTTGCACAAAATAGGACTTTTTGAAATCTCTCGGTGTCTCCTCACACAATAGTGGTAGGTTTTCTTTATTTTAGTAAGGTTAAGTATTTCAAAATGAATAAATACCATCTGCAATTTTAGAGGAATGTTTCCAAATTTATTACTTACCCAAATGATGAAGGTATGGGCTTCCTTTTCTTCTCCAACAAGGAAAAGTACATGGAGGTATGGGTTTTGCAGTGGCACCCATCATTGTTGCAGGTGATTTTAATGCATTTTAGGGTGGTTGAAGCAAGATTTTGGATCCTTCTCTCTCCCTTCTCTCATTATTTCTATATATTGTAAGGAGGGGCTCATTTTAAAAGGTTGGAAAACTTGTATATGCCCCTCCTTTTTTTCTCTGTAAGAGATTTGTGGAGATTTCAAACCTCCCTATTGAACATTGTAATGCAAAATATGTGTCTTTATCCCTAAATTTGATATATTATATCAACTTTGAGAGCAATAAAATCATATCTGTGGATGCTTCAAACCATCTTACGTGTTATATTGCAACTTTTTGATCTTTCATTGCATCTGAAGGTTATTGTGTATTGTTTTTGTTTTCATTACAAGGTTCTACTAGTGTTGTGTTTATTGTGTAGGTTGTTCAACATCCTTCTTGGTGCATCACCTTCCCTTAGAGTAGGTTTTAATTTTCATGCATTTTCTATAACTTTGTCTCCTTGGGAAAGCATTAGATTAGTGTTAGATCTGCAACTCTCTACACTTTGGAGTAGTTGGCACTAGGATAGGTTAGGAAGCCGGCCTTCTCCGGAGAGTTATCCTGATTGCAAAGTCCCACACTTTGGAATAGCTCCATGTTTAACGAATCACGTTGAATACCTCAACCATTCACTTGTAAGCAATCAGGGGTGTTGTGATTTCTCCATAACATTCCTCAAGCACAAGGGTAGCCTATAAGTAAAAAGGGGGCCTTATGTCAACCTTACAATTTTGCATAGATGTGAGTCTCCTTTAGAATCCCAAGCCAAGAATAATATATAATATGTACATACTTTGAAGGTGGAGAAAAAATATGAAGGAACAAAATTCCGGAGTGAATAGTTAAATCATTTATTGGTAACTTCGAAAGAAGTGATATCTATGGAGGATCTTTGTTCGAGAGAGGTAGTTGTAAAAGAAATTCCCGTAAGATGAATAAATAGACCCCATGAATCCAACAATTCTAAGTCGATAACGAAAAATCTCTAATTAAAATCCACAACTTGGACCTTAAATTGATTTGCATTGGACCTCCTCTTGGGAGTGAAATGTAATAAAAAGAAATGAAAAAGACAAGGCTGAAGTTGTTTCCTCAGTGGTTTTGTTACTTGGCTATAACCTTTTTTTGTGATTTTTAAGGTGAATTGATCTCCCTCTTGGGGCCCTTGTTTAGAATTTTGGGGTGTGAATATTTCCGCTCATATTTTTTGTATAATTAGCATTGTACTATTTTATTTTTATTAATAAAATTGCACTTTTAGTCCAAAAATTGAATAGAAAATAATTATTGCAAATATAGAGCTTATGTGTGCTTCTTATTTCATAAATACAAATGTATATTTGTTTTTAGTTTAATTTACATTAGTATTGACACTTTAAGATTATAATTTTATCCCTCAAATTGGCATAAGAGTTCAAATAAGCTAAAGCATGTTATTTCCTTTTGTATGCAATTCAAAATGGTTGGTGTGAGCACATATATTACCTAGTTACAAATCCTCATTTTAAATGGGAATAACTAAAATTATTAGAGCGTAAAATGGGTAATTTAATTTATTTGTAGGATATGTGAGAGCTAGTTAAAAATGGGTTTGTATGAACCTATAAATTTAGTACTTCTTTAATTATTAACACTAGAAGACAAGGATGCGGTGAAGGGTATTAAAAAAATGATGCTAAATCCATGTTTGTCATTTAAAAATAAACACATGAATCCATATTTCCATGAGTTACGTGAGTAAATGCAGATCCAAATATGTGTGGGAGAGCCTTGAACTTACATATCAAGATACATGAAAAATTAAAATTGCTAAGTTACAAATGTGTAGGAGAGATTTCAAATATCTTTGTATATTCATATTAAGTAGATTTATTGTTTACCAATGTAATGGGTGTTGTAGATAGGATTAGGTATTGTGATGAGAAATTATAGGACTGAATAATTGTAGATAAAAATTTTAAAAGTCTTCCTAGTAAGTTTGAATCAATAATTGTTGTAAAAAAAATTAATGATTATACTTAATTATTTGTAGATAGATATTTTTTATTAAGGGTAAAAGCTTTTTTGACTGGGATCCTACCCAGAGAAGAACAGAAGGGTAAAAACCCAAATAGAGCAGTCAAAGCATAAGAAAAAACACACCAAAGCACAGCTTCCATGTAACAAGAAAAATAGGATAAAGCACAACAAATTTCCTATAAAGGGAAAACAAGAGACGCATGATAGGGCATCCTCAAAAGAGAGGGCAATCAGCCCCGAGGAAGAGAGGATCCTTTTGATTTCCTCAATCGCACCTTATTCCATCCTTCTTCCTCTAATGCATGATCGATAAGTTCTTCATGATTCCTCGAAACCAAAATTTTTAAAGATGTAATGTTAATATCTCAAATTTCCCAAATCAAGAAATTTGAGTTTGTTAGGATCACACGGACCCTTTTTCTCTATTTTTTAGGAAAAGATGCTAAACACTCGAGTTCTTAAAAATTTTCACTATTTCAATCTTACAGTGCGATCCATCATCGAGATCTTCTTTCAAAATCCTAAATCGGCAATAGAGCCACCCATTAATTCATTATCGATTCCCCCACAACATCACTCTCAATGCAGATGAATCCAACTCGAGAAAGGGGATATCGCTCCATTTCGGTCAGGTGTAGATTGCTCTCTTTGACCCTCCACTAGTGCACTTTGGGGCCGTATCTCATTCTTCACAATCTACTTCAGGGGATATCCATGTTCCATTTCCCTAACTAATCAAGTATTATCATTTTGTTTTATCTTGTATCCAAATCGGGAACTTTCATCCCTCTTCCATTGGGTGCGAAGTGTCCCCTTCCTTATAGATAGAAAATTTGATCCTTGTTATCCCATGAGAAAAGATTGAATAGAGCAATAGGTTCATCTCTGAACATGCCAAAATCATAAGTTTTAACTAGGAAAAATAAAGCAAGAGGAAGATGGAGCTTTAATAGAGGTAGAGGATGAAATTTCCAAAGAGAAGGCAAAAGAAATATCACATCATTTGATGGTGGAAGAACAAACACAAATTTATACAACTGCAAATTTATAAAGGGCGAGGAAAAGAGACAATAACACTTAAAATAACATGAATGAAAAGTTACATGTCTAATGTAATTACTATTAAAAATATTGACATTATGCAAATGAGTGTAGGAAGAAATAGTTTAATATGAGTTTATAGATTTCAAATATTTCTAAATAAATAAATTGAAAATTAAAATCATGGTTTAATGTTTATAACTTGTAATATTGCACAAGAAAGCATCTATATGATGGTGATTTAATTTAATTTGAATTAAATATGAATATTGTAGAGTCACTACTAAACCAAATGAAGTATAAATGTTAAAATACAAAAATGACATAAGCAAGCTAAGATGTAATATTTGAAATCCTAAGAAAAAAATTAGGAGAGAGGACTTAGCTAATTTTTGCTTGATCTAGAACCAATCTATCTTGGAAAAGTGTTGAACAAGATGGGAAAAGTGTGGTAAATGCTCAATATAAATTCTAAAATGCAGGAATAAGGCCAGACATGGGTGCCCACAACATGATAGAGGCATATGGGCACTGAAGACCTCTTCTAGGTTCCTGTGACTACGTAAATGGCTAGAATATAGTTTTAAGTATGTCACAATATTGTCATTGTTGCTTCTGTTGATCGCCCGAGAGTCACTCCTCGAATTTTTCTTAAGGTCCCACGGAGCCTATAACTCGCCCCATTTGGAAAATAGAATTTCACCTCCATTTTCACCTACCCACATGTTTTGCATCGATCCTAAAAATAATTGTAGTTTCACATTTCACTAAAGAGTCTATATTAAAGTCTCGCACTGCCTTGAAAACATGTGTTTCATGACCTCTATTTCCCACAAATGATTTGTTGTCGCTGTTTCATCCCAAATACTTGAAGAAAAATGAATGTATGTGTCATGCGATATTTGAGCCCCTCCTTTATAAAAGCCTTGTCCCCAAGAAAATGCTTCCCCAATCAAATGGTCATTTTTCTATATTTTGCGATTTCACGAGTTTTTCTCCGAAAAAATGTATTCATTCTGGCTAGCACATAGAAGTGAAGAAACAAGACCTTAACACATATGCAACATAATGTAATGCCTTAAACTGAATGATGGCATAAATCTTGTGTCACAGTGTATAGTTTGTCATTTGTTTCTTGTCCTTTTATGTTTTTGCTCATTGGAGGCTTCTGGCACGGTCCTCATTCTAATCGTGACGTGGACGAAACACACATGTTCTAGGGGACCTATCTAGTTCCATTTTAAAGAAGTGGCCTTGTTCCACTCACTTTGCATTTTGTTAGATGACTCCATTTCCCAATGGAGGATTTCCTGGGACACGTGGTGTCTTCCATCAGCTTTGTTGTGGCACCTCACAGGGACACGTGCCCGCATCCCCGGTATCAAATTTTGGGACCGCCTATGTTGGTGACTTTTGAAAAGTAAAGTCGGGAGGTGGGCCATCCATTTGTGCCTTTGAAAAGATTAAAATTTCAAAACCTCTAGTCATGTTTCACCTTCCCCGTGTTGTGGAGGTGTGATCCTTGTGGCCATTTTCGCTTGGTTTCAAAAGTAAAAAGGGAAGGTTGTAAATCACTAACAGATGTCTATATTTCAGAGTCTGCGCGGAAAATATGGAAAATTTCCTTCCACAAAAACTAAAATGTGTTTCCCGGTTCTCTCTAATCCCACATTTGGGCACGTTTAGGCTTTTCCTTGAGAGAAAAATGTTTTTTCATCCCAAAAACTTGAAAAAAAAGAATGGATGTGTCCCCAGGGGAAATTCAAAGTAAAGATCAACGGCAGCTATGAGTCTAAAACACATCTAGAAACACATCTAGAAGTGCAATTCTCCATGATTTCTTGGTCTTTTCTACATGCCAAGCAAAGAAGGAAGTTAATGTTGATATCTGAAGTTTGGTGGGAAGATCTAGAAGGTGTCTTTTGCCATTAAAATGGTCGACTTTCATGCCCGATCAGATTTTCCATTTTTCTTCTCCCAGAGCACACAAGGGGGTAGATTTGATAGATTAGGGGTGGAAGTGGTTGGAAAATTGAAGGAAAATTGATCTACCGAGAGAAAGAGTTGAATGCGGGAGACATTCGATGAAATCTGCCCCCGAGCACTGGAGGATTCTTGCATATTTGATTCGAGAATCACGAAAGAATCATGGCGAACACTGGCACATTAAACATTTTTGTCTGTTAGGAGGAAGAGGCTCTATTGTAAATGCTATAAAGGGCACAAATTTTTCATGCAAATGGTTGGGAAGTTAGAGGTCAGAGTGTTAGAGGTCGAAAAAAATCCCCAAGAGGAAAATTTGACTAAGCACGTCTTTTGAGAATCCATCTGAGAAACTAGGTTATCTCTTTTTGTATTAATTTTTATGTTTTCAAGGTGGTTGCAAGTGTACATCCATTGACAAGCTCTGAGACTGTTCTAGAAACTTTCCCCTACTAATAGACTTAATCAAATTTGAGTTCTTATGTGTTTTCTTGAGCAAATGTGTTTGTTTGATTTCTGGATGTATGCAAGTAGCTCTTCTTGTTTCTGTTTCAAACTTGTATTAAAATTTGATTCAATCACACAGGCCTCAATCCTTGTGACAGTTTAGTGGCATCTGTAATTCCATTTCTTAGAAGATATTTTATTTGGGATTGGAATAAACGATTTAAAATCACTTTTCTCTCATCTATTGACAGAGATTGTCTGTAAGCCTTTGGGTGTACCTTAGGCGTGATTTGGCTTAGATCTTGATGCTTTATTGGGTTTTCTAACTCAAGCCTTCGTGATAGAATCTCAGAGATTGTGTGAAAGAGTGCTAATATGGGCCTCCATTGAAGCACATATTCTAGTTTAATAAATATTTTAGCTATCTTGTGGCATTCTCGTTGGTCGACTTTCCATTTTGTAAGGTTCCTTAATAATCTAGTGAATTTAGTTTCACCTACCCCACCTCCCACCAAAAATTCATTCAAAAACAATTAATCTTACCCTTCCTACCCACGTTTGTCATGTGTGTATGCCAATGCACAATCCTCATCACCTAAACATGCAGAAGAAAGCAGGGTCTCCAATGTCTTTAGTAACCTTTTCCTTGTTGTGAAGATATCTCCATGATCTGGAAGTGACAACTTGTGAGAGTCAAATCTAGTGTGTTGATCATATTTTCCCCAAGGTATTTTCTATAAAATCCATGCAAAAGAAAGGTACCTGTATCTCCTTTCATATAACGGAGGTTACAAAATAGGTTCTCTTACCTTGGTTGAAAGGCACAACCTAAAATAGTTAGGATCAGATCACATCCTTTTTAATGTGCTACCCACTCTTTTCAAAGCTTGAGTGATAACAAGTCAGATAGATTACTTCCCTGGCTACAAAATGACATACATGATTGTCTATCTGCCTCTGAGTGTCCTGTCTAATCCATGATGTTGCTCGGTCCTTAAAGGAGGTTAAATTCTAGTACCAACACCTGCTCTGTCAGTCTGCTTCCTTCTCCAGGTGAAATTTCTCTCTGATGTCCGTAGGTCTGAGTTGGGGAAAATTTTCCTCCTCGGGCCCGCAAGCCCACTCTTGGGGAAAATTTTCACCCCAAGGCCCACCGGCCCATAATTTGAGAAATATGAAGAGTTAGAAGGACATTCTTTATATCAATGGAAAGGTGAGGAAATTTCATATCTAATGGGAATGGTTTCAGAAAGTTTTGAGTGCGTTAAATATAAAAAATCAGGTTCAATATTTAACCGAGTTCTGGGAGTGGGTAAGTATGAATTTACTCTGATAATTTCAATATGTATTCTTTTTCCCCACTGTAATTAAACCTTTCTCTTGTCTTAGATCTTGTGGAGTTAAATACCTTGGTTATTTAATTGTTTTGGTCCCTTAACCCTAAAATTTTAATTAGGGAATTTTTAGCCAAAATGTCAATGTAATCAGTGATTAAATTAATCCCTAAGGAGATTTGAGCTAGGTGTGGACTTATTACACGTGTTGCTTTATAATGTGGAATTAGTAATTATTATAATGGGAAAAGTTATCAGTTGAATTTAATTATCCTTGAGACTTTGGTCGTTAACACTTTAAGTAAAAAAAAAAATTCTATAATTTTCTAAACTAAACCTAGGTTGTTCACGGGTCTCAAGTGGGAGATTTTAGCTGTCGTTACACTTGATAGTAGAGCCATGGGTTCAAATCTTGGACCCTTGGGCACACTAGAAAACTTGAGACATGAACGGTAAATCTAGCACACTTTTGAATCTAAGAAAACAACCTTGGTTTGAAAATTGCAAAAGAAATGCGTATGAAGAAATATTACATTACTTCGCTCATTGAAATACCAAAATTAAAATAATAATAAAATAATAAGTTGTCTAAATTGTTGTGCTTGCTTAGTGGCATTTGTCTGAACCTGGGTAACTAAGAATGTCAAATTAAATTGATTATTGTGAACTTCTAGTGTAGTGGAAACTTGATTCCCCTTTGAAAATGTGCTTTCATACAAGTCCTAAATCTTGATTTAATTGTATGATGTGTTGAGCCATTTTGAGACCCTTCCTTATTGGATTTGTTGGAATGATAAACTGTATGGTGTGAATCTTGTGGTTGGACAATAGTGGCTGTGATCTGGGGCCAGGAAGGGTTAATTAGAAGTTGTTTAGAGTTTCCTTCCTTCAGTAGTTAGGAAAGTTGGTCTAGTTGTCAGTTTTTCATTTTATTACCCGTATGGGTGAGTGGACATTAAGTCTAGGTGTCGTTTATGACCCAATCCTGCGTATGTGTCCTTGGAACTGACCTTGAGGAAGAGTACCCCTATTGATGGCCATGAAGGGCTGTGAAGTGAATGTGGTGTTAACTTTTGTGTTTTACATTCGTAATCTTGTGTTATTTTATCAAGGACTAGCATCTTATTTTATGATTGGATTAAGAAGCTCTGAGGCTCTTCTAGTTATTTACATTTTTGCGAGAATTTTCAGACTTTGCAATGTGGCTACTTAGCCACTTTCCTTGATTGTCGACATTTCTTGGATTTTATTTTGATTGGTGACTCGGAGCTCATTATGTTGTTAGCTACTTAGCTAAACATACGTGGTTCCTTCTTGCATGATGATGAGCTAGTTCTATGCTTCTTGTATTGTGACATTTTGTCGTATGGGGATACACCCTGGGTGTCTTGAATGTCTTCTTAGGTGCTTATAGTTATGCCTTGGTTTTAGATGCACGGAACCTTGAGTGTATCTAGGATCTTAGAGTGACCTTTTCTTTACTCGACCTTGTTGGGAAGAGAGTTCATTGTGTTGTGCGTTCTAGTTGGTAGGCTGTTAGCAGTGGTGGTGATTCTCTTACAATCTGATAAGAGCTTGAACCTCGTCGAGTAAAGGTGTTTAATTGTGGGTTGATGAATTATGGTGGGATCGGTTTGATTTTGGCTGGTTGTGGATGTTAGTGGAAAAGTGTTTGTCTTGTAGTAGCTTCTCTTCGATGGCATGCTAAGTTTTATCAAGAGTTCCTCACTTCATTATATTTAGTAGTGACTTGTGGATTGTATGCATCTTGGTAATTATGGTTAGAAATAATCCCATTCGAGTATTGTGTTTAAATTAAGTGTGTTTGTTTGCCCTCTTAACCTATAAATAAGTCGACCCTCTCCTTAACTTATTTTTAAGTCACTATGAATAACACTCTACGACCTATTAATTTTGGATTATGTGGAGACACTTATGGATGCTTTGAGACTTTTGGATCATACCATTGGTGATGATAGTGTAATTAGACCTTGATAATTTAATCTCGGTGGTATTTTATAATGTGATTCTTCTTGTGAAACTATAACTCTTGGTCGTAAAGCCTTGTTAAATGAGATAGCTGATTGTCTTCTTACATTTGATGCTTTCTAATAAGTATGTGGTGTTCTCATAGTTAAAATATTTCCTTGTCATTTTAGATTGCTTAGTTGGTGGTAACCTGTGGTAATATGGGTGTAGATTTTAAAAATTTCCTTATCTTATCATGTGAAGTAAAATGTATTCACCAAAACAACAAACTTTGTTAAACCCTAGTAGAACCGTAAAAGTAATTATGTTCCCTTAATGGGACTTCCTTGTAACTTATTTTGAGACTTGTAGAGACCCACTAGAAATATTTGATGATCCTTGTAATTATTTGGCAAACCCTTGAAATATCATTTTGATCCATGTTGGTTGATTGTTTCCTAGTTCTTACAAAAGTAGTAATGTGTTTTCTATGTTGAATGTCCCTTGTTTCCTTAGAATAAAAAAATGTGATGTGTTGATTTACCTCTCTCTCCCATAAAAGTAATAGTGTGATATGTTTACCCTTCCTTCTCATTAAATTTTTAATTGACAAGTTGACTCACCCAAACATCATAAAGCTATAATTGAAGGGTTTTAACTTTGAAACTTAACAAATAAATTGGAACATAGGAAAAGAGAAAATGGTTCTTGCTTTAACCTTGGTAGATTAATAGAAGAAATAAAAACCATGCAGAAGGATAGAAAGGGAAAACTTTGTCCATCCACCTCCCCTAGGAGTAAAATAAATATTTTGTTTGTCTGCCTATACAGAATGGCGAGATATCATGGCCACCTTAGTGGTGCTTCTTATAACGCAAACATGTGATATCAGAATAAAAAGGAATATTCTAATTAAGAAAACTCGTAAAGGAATGTGCTAGACAAACGAAACCACAACTTTTGACTTAATTAGTTAAGTTATAAAATAAGTAAGATTTATGTGTATTGAGTGCAATGTTTAGTTGAACCTGTACTTTTGTCCCTTACCTAAGATTGTGAAACACCTGGTGGATAGCAATGTGTTCTAGTTGCTTAGTACTTTCTTATTCTTAGATGTATGTGCTTTTCTTGTGGGAGTTTTGGGTCGTCATACCCTTATCGTCCCGTAGCTCGACGAGAGTGAGTTGTGGTCCTTTTGGATTAAGACTTATATGTTGTTTAAGAAGCAACCTCCTTGCGTGTTGTTCTGTCCTTGGAGAACTAAGTTATTGTAATTTTAAGGCAACATATGTTAAGGATATAAAATAACTTTGGGAAGTTTTGAGTGCGTTAAATATAAGAAAAATCAGGTTGAATCTTTAACCGAGTTCTGGGAGTGGGTAAGTATGAATTTAATCTGATAATTTTAATATGTATTCTTTTTCCCCACTGTAATTAAACCTTGCTCTTGTCTTAGATCTTGTGGGATTAAATACCTTGGGTATTTAATTGTTTTCGTCCCTTAACCCTAAAATTTTAATCATGGAATTTTTAGCTAAAATGTCAATGTAATCAGTGATTAAATTAATCCCTAAGGAGATTTGAGCTAGGTGTGGACTTATTACACTTGTTGCTTTATAATGTGGAATTAGTAATTATTATAATGGGAAAATTTATCAGTTGAATTTAATTGTCCTTGAGACTTTGGTCACTAACACTTTAAGTAAAAAAAATTATTCCATAATTTTTTAAACTAAACCTAGGTTGTTCACGGGTGTCAAGTGGGAGATTTTAGTTGGCGTTACAATGACGAATCCATATAAGCGCCTATTGAGAGACAGTGTGATCATATGCCTCAGAAGGGTTTCCTACGCAAATCCCTGACTCAAACTCTAGACCCATCTATTCGTTAGGATGCTTTGAGTTGGATTGCTAAGGTAGGAAACACTTAATATTGTAGGTATTACTATATTAAATCATGTTTTATTGTTTCTTTGATATGAGAAGTTGTTTTGGTAACCCACATATACATGAATCCAATTGTTGTATGTCGCCTAGTGCTTGTCCACGACATGCAAGAAAACCCATGTTCCCGTGTTGTTAGACTTACAGGTAAGGTTTGTTATTAGAGATTTCATGTTTTCAACTTCTGGGTATGATTCCTCAACATTTTTTATTTTGTATCTTATCTGTATAGTGCTATAACAATGTAGTATATTTTCTGGAACACCTTAACTTGCCTGTGTATTATAATATTAAATACGGGTCAAAGTTGGTCCCTTCTTATTGTTGAACTTTTAAACTGGAACCGTTATAGTGTCATTCCAATTCGAATGAGATGTCATTTGTCTTGCTAATGTCACCAACAATTACCAGCCCTCGTGAAATTGAACACAGAGCTAAATTTACACCAAACGTCACCGTAACTGAAACACGTCATATTTAATAGTAATAAGAAGCATAAATGAATCATGGGCAATACTCTCGATTACAAATCAACTCATCTATAATATAATTATGCTAAGTTGGCAGCTCGTAATATTGTCATGATCATCCATACAACCATCTTGCCATTTATTGATCTATACTTGGCTAAGTTTTCTATAGCGTAAATATGGTTTGCAGCATAAAGTGAGTTAGTAATAATTAAAGCTAAGTGTTTCCAAGTACTTTTTAAATTGGTGTATAGATTTAATGCGTCTCTTTTTTAAATTTCTTTACTCTTCTTCAAGCGATGAATGCCATATGATAACTCAGATGGTCCATACGCTTGGGGATACTGCTTCCTCTGAGAGAATGGTTCGGAGATTACTGTAACTCACAACAACCTCCCTGCGCTTTCAATACAATGTTCCTACAATTTCATAATTTGTGAATGTTGAAACTGTACACTGTGATTGGTGAGCAGGAACTATATTTATATAGCATGTTAACGCAGCTGATTTCTTGCAAATTCTAGTGGTGGAAATCCTGAAAAAAGCAGACATATTAATCCAAAAGTTGTGAACTTCAAGCATGTCGGAACTAAACACAGGAAAACATGAAAACATGGGTACATCTGCAGAGGTATGACACTTTGACTCATTCAGCGCAAATCCCCACCGGCCATTCTCTGACGCGTAAACAATGGTTGAGATCCATTTCATCAGAATGAGTGTTACCTGCCCTTATATTTATTCAAATATATTGAACCTTTGATTTAGTTGAGCTTCATTTAAAAGTGAAATATGGAACACGTTTAAGACTCTAAGATTAAAACAAATAAAAATAAAAATTGATGGGAGATTGAAAAAATTGAACAGCGGTTGTTTTTCCAAATATAATTGCGAATGATTTTTTTGGTTAAATTTGATGTTTTTTCTATATATATTTGGGAATGGTTTTTCGGTTAAATCTGCTGTGAGCTGAGTGACTCAAACTTATCATTTTGAATGCGTGCTACACAAACAGCCAACATGAAGATGATGCCTCCTCGGGTCTGGATCATCCTCTACCTTAAAAATGTGAAACGAGACGTACTCGTTGCATTTCATGCCATCTAAATTTAATACTCATACTGTGAATTTGGGTATCTTTCCTCCTTAAAAATAATGTGTTAAGCATTAAGGAACACTTTCCCTAATATGGACTATGACAATATGGAATGCTATCACTGCATCTGGTTTGATGGTAATCAGTGATTTTCAATAATTCCAAATGAAATAATAAAGTTCTAAGCATATAATCATGTCGAAATATTGCTGAATAGCCCCAAACAAGCAAGCACAAAGTAGGTTTGTTATATACATTAGCCAAAACAGGCAGTCCCACAAATAACTTATACACACAAAACTACAAAGTTAGTTTGGACATGATTGCATGAAAAATAATTTCTCTGCATTGAAAGCCATTGCAGTCATCACTTAATTTCATCAAGAAATCTATATCTCCTTCTAACTCTTCTATCATTACAAATTAGGTCAGAATCCTTCTGCTTCTTCGCCTGTTTGGGTAACTGTCTATTAATGTCAACATAATTTTTCTCAATTTTCTTTTCACTTTGTCTGTATGAGTCATGTTCATGCACTCTTTAAATCCAACATAATTCTTAATTCTTTTATTACTAGTATCGGAGCCTACCCCTTCCTGAATATTGTAGCACCAGTCACACACCTCAGCTGATACATTCTCGAAATATGCTCTACTGCAATATCTGACAGAAATAATCATACGATCAGTTGATGGATTAAGAGATTATATGTCATGAATTCTACCAATCCCAGCATGTATATTTTTCTACATTAGATTATACGGGATGAAACTTATCTATCAATAAATGGAAAAAAAGAGCAATGAGGAGATGAATTGTTTGCTTACTGATGCTGAAAGCGCAATAGACATTTTGTGCACTGGAACAAACTGTTTTGGAAGCCCACATCGCCACACATGCTGCACTCCATTGATCTGCACTTTGAGATTGTAACATTGGACAGGTCTAAAAATTATTATGTAGCAATCGTTATATCAGCTGACAGCTGCCTGTGGTTGACAGAAGGTAGGGAGAAATTGTAATCCGTGATGATGATACGAGATTATGTTGACCATATTTCCTCCATTGTATGGAGAAATATTGACTAGTATGCAGCCATGTTATATAAGATTGAATTACCGATAAATATGGTATTAAATTGCAGTAGACGAAGAAAGTTTGTTAAGAAGCTTCCTACGGAGGTACAAAAGTACAATTATATTTTTCTGGTCAATGTGAACAGTTTAATAATTCATATCTTTCTATTCAAGAAACCGTGTTTGACACACTTGTAATTTGCATTTGACGATATGACGAAGGCGAGTGTCCCCTGTGTAAGATTTTTTTTTTATTTTCACCACGAGATCCAAAGTGGGCAAGGTTAGCTGATTTGTATTACGATATGACGAAGACGAGTGTCCTGTGTAAGTGACATTGCAAGGTGGGTCAGACAAAAAACAATCATTTTCTACCACATCTTCCACTGGATGGGCTAGACTAAGCAACCTGCTGTCACCCACAATGGGAAAGAGTTAAGTTTTTGGGTTCCCAAAATTACAATATTATGTGTTTTTATAGCACAAGCAGTGGAAGAATGGGTTGAAATGGTCAAGGACTGACTAAATATCTATGTTTTCTTGTGGAGTACCTGAATAATATGTGGTTGACGGCATAGTCACAATGCGATTACCAAGGTTTTACCTACTCGAGTATTCAAACATTTAGTTCTCTGAACATTAAATTGAATTTTAGCTACACAAGAATAGGAAAAGCTTTGTTATAGCAATAATAATTTGTGACACACATTGTAAGGTTTGTTGAATATTTCACCTAGTTTAACATGCAATTTGGATTTATGTCGATGTGATTTTTATATTTCGCTTTGAAACATATTTTTAGTTCTAATTCAAGTGGATTATGAACCCATATTTTTTTTTTCAAACATTTAGTTCAAGCTCGATTGGTTAGATAGATAGTGAATCACGGTATTGAAATTTCAACGTAGGGAAGGTTCAAAGAATGATAAATAGATTATAACCATACTGACGTTCCTAGGATCAATTCGACATAAACATCATTGTCACGAGAGACGGAAATGAAACAACACAAAAAACAGTTAGTAGTGGCAGAATGGGTTGAAATGGTGAATGGGAGACTGAATAGTCGTTTGTCAACATGTCTTTTTTTTGCAAACAAGTAGGGTGAAAAAAGGAATTATTTTTTCTCTTTGGCAGATAGAAATGAGCCAGTACAACCCAAGAGTGTTTCATATTTATCGAAATGTGGTTATGCATTTTTTCTATTTAGGAGAAACATGCGGAAAGAAAGGTGTGATGGGTTTGAGTCCTCTTGACATACGATAGTTTACAGAGTGATGGATCTATTGAATCCTTTGCTCAAGGTAGATTAACGCTAAATTCTACATACATGGGCTTGTCTTTGACAAGAGGAAGTTACTGAAGGTCCCTAATGAGAATGATCGAACTTCCTCAAAAGAATGAGCTCCCAGTCAAAAGTTATGGCCATCTAAAGATGAGGGTACCATACTAATATAAATGCGAGTAGTTGATCTGCCTTTTCGGAGCTTTGACCCTTCATCGTACCCTCTGAAATCTAAATTTTCAAAATTTTGGGATTCAGAGCTTCAGGTTTTTATACTTCGGAGGTTGTTGTCACTGTTGAACTGGCGAGCTGGATCGAGAGTTCCGAAATGCCGAACCTCCAAAGTATGAATTTAGGACTTCCGAGTTTGGACTCCGAGATCATATTATGTGGCACTGTTCATTGCTTGAGCCAAAATGTTTCAAAATGCTGAAACCCCAAAGTCTGAAATTTGGAGTTCAAGTTTCGGACCATTTTGTTTTTGGGGTTTTCGGGGTTCAGGTTTCGGGGTTTCAAGAGTTTGGGTTTCGAGTACTATTCATCCGACTCAGAGCCAAAATTTTCTGAAATGACAAAACATCGAAGTCTAAAATTCAGACTTTGGGTTTCAGACCTTTGTGTTTTTGGGATCGTGGCACTGTTCACCTGCCTGGGTTCCTGAAACCTCTGAATCTCTAAAATCTTGAACTCTGAAATTTGGAGTTCGGGTTTCAGAATTTTGTGTCTCCCCTTTTAATGCTTCTTTCTGCTGAGTTCCCAAATTTCACCTCACCTCCGAAGTCCAAATTTTGAACTTCAGAGCTCCTTCATTCGCCGAACTAGCTCAAACTACCGAGCTCCTTTGCAATGTGCTAAGCCCACTTCAACTTACTTGGCTCAAGCCCAAAGTGTGATCTCGCATGGCCGAATCGATCCTCCTATTTTCTCTATACAAGGTCATGGTTGTCTGATTTCCCCTGAGGGGAAAAATTGGATAATAGTTGCCTAGTCATAGATAGGATTAATACTCACATGAGGCATGACTAGTCTAGGAGGATAAGCGTTATCCTTAACCATTAGGGTTTTAGTGGATCATAGGGAAAATAGTTCCTAAGTTACGAGTTCACATAAATGATTTTATAAAATCTCAATATTTTATTTAAATCTGAATGCAAATATATGTTGTAAATAATATACAATGAAATATAAATGCCAAGCAATTTATTAAGTACTAACTTTGAAAGGAAATGAGATGGGTAAGGTACTTATCTTAATTTTGCTTATCTCGCATTGAGTCCTGAATGGACAATTTGATGAAACAAGAGCACCTGATCCCGTCACAACAAACCATAGAAAAATGCAACGAGAGGTGGAAATGGTTAGATTAGGGTGTCTGGAGAGGGACAACGATGCCCTGTGGGCGCCTAGGCCTATTTCTCGGCATCTGGGTTTGTAGAAAATTTCAGACTGGTTCGACACTTTTGTTAGGGCTATTTAATTTTTTTCCTTTTGTCACGATAAGACCACCGAATAATTGATGGAGTATTTCTAAACCTACAATGAAATAATGACATTCAAAACCCTCAAATAGACACCAAATCCTAAAAAGAAAAGATACAAAATGAGGGGTCAGAATCTCCTAAGTTTTCACAATGGTGAACTTACGACAGAGTGCTACACTACATCTCAAAACAAATGTAGTTCTATGTGTTTGTGTGTGCAATAGTGCTCCTAGGTCGTCTTCACGCCAATGATGCTAAGATAATGGGTGATAACTAAATAAAATATAGATGTGTGGATGAAATAGAATGAACTCCCCTTGCTATGTAGTGTGTATGCGAGAATGCAATAGGCCCAAATGCATTCCCTTGCTCTATGTAGATAGCTAGCCCTTAATAATAATTTTACTCCCATATAATGATATGTATGTTGTGTTTATATAGGGATCTCTTGTTTGAATTTCAACACTAATGACCCAACATACTGACTAGTATCTCGGGATATTAGAGGGAAAACCAAAAATACCAACCTGAAATGTAAAAAATAAGATCAAACATAAAGAGGACATGGGCACCCATGATGGAGAGGAGCATCAAGCACTAATGTCTACTCCTAGGCACTAATGTCTAGAGACAAGTGACGACAAATGAGTGAAGACTAACAGACAGGGATCCCTGTAACCTGACTAGAACTGAGTATGTGAGTGACAAGTGTAGTAAATGGACTATGGTATGGGTCCTCAACAAATAATTTTCTTATGCAAGATCCACATACAAAACAACATACTTGGTGGTATAGTAAATAGTATTAAGTGTGTGATTTTGTGTCTACAGGATCCATGTTTAAAATGATTTAGATTTCATTTCATTGGAAACTTTAATTTCCTATATATTTTTGAAAAAAGCATTTTCTTTATTGATAATTGTTGGAAAGGCTCCAAGGACTTTACATCATAGATATTACAATGAAGCTCACAGAGAACTGAAAAACAAAAAACAAAGACCCAAACAGTCTTGACTCAAGAAAAAGATAGAAAATTGTATCGAAACAAACTTAGACCAATGAATGAGATCTAAGAGTCATATGTGTTGGAACTGAAATCTGCTTAGAAGATGTTCATTTGAACTTGTTTTGGACCACCATCCATTCCCCCTTATTAGAATCATCATTAGGTCCACACGGAAGAAGAACATCAATTAAATAAATAAGCCCAAATAAATATTTGGGAGGAGAAGAGAATTTTTTTTTTTGAATAGTCCTTACTTCATAAATCCTTGTAAATAAAGTTATTATGAGAAAATTTTACTCTTTTGCTTGTAATTAAAAAGGTTAATGAGTTCACTTCCTTATATTAGTAGAGTGAAATGAATGAAATATTCATATTTTTTTTATTAGGAAAACACACACACACACACACACGCACACGTATATATATATATATATATATATATATATATATATAATATATATATAATTTATGGATGAACCAGAAGTAATGGAAATTAAGTTCCTTTTACTCCTTCCAAATAAATAGTAACTTTTTTCTAAATGAATTCCTTTCTAAAAGTTTTATTTTATGTAGTGCCCACTTCCCTTCAACACTTTTTACTATTGATTTCGATACTGTCGACTATGCTTATGGATATTATTGTAGCCTTTTGATTTAGCATGATGTTAGATATACTGGACTATAGTTGATTTTGATTTATATATGATGCGTGTGGATTATTAGAGACATTTTATATTGATGTTGATATGTTGTTGACATGGTTATATATATATATATATATATATATATATATATATATATATATATGACATGTGATATTTCTTCATATTGAGTAGACCTAGACAAATGAACTAATCTTATATCTTGTTGATATTGATGAAATGTGGAATCAAGATGTTGTTGGAAATTGTAAATGATATCTTTACTTGCCTAGATGTTGTTTTGATTCATATATAGATATTTATGGATTTATATTGTATATTTTATCCTAGATGTTTTTGATGTGGCCAAGAGGCCGAAGGAGGTGTTATGTGTTTTACAGGTAAACATGTCACAACAAACAATGGGGGATTTGATACCAACCAAAATGGAATACTAGATTAATTCAACAAGGGTCAACATGGAACCATGTATTTTGCTATGTATGTGTGTGTTTGAATTATTGTTAGGAGGTTCCCATGGGGGAAATCACCTCCAATTGTGACCAAGGGGTTGTGTGTTATCTCTTTTATTAGTTTCATTTATTTGATTTTAGTATGTGATTTTTAGTGATGTGTTCTCCTTTAATTAATTACTTGATTTGTGTCTAGATTAGTAATTTAACCTTTTGCTAAATTAATTTTGAATGGGTCAAAAAGGAATGCATTTATTGGATTAGATGGCTCTTAGATTATGTGTTGTAGGTTGAATGCTTGTGATCTTGAGTGTTGTACACTCTACCCCTTCATGGAAATTCGAATTTGGCCTTAGGTGCCAATTTTGGAGGCTTGTGGGACAAGTCAAACTTGTCTCACACCTCTTAAATTTATATTCCAACCCTACCTATGGGTTGGGGGTCAAAAATAGACCCCATTAGGTGTTTTGGGAAGACGAAAAGGTAAAATTTTAATGCACTTTCTTTCATGTAATTAAATTTTTTCCTTAGGGGGTGTGGGCTTGGATTGTGTGTGTAAGTATATTGTCATTCCTCTCACCCACCAATTTATGGTGCATTGGGGTTGGGATTCAACTTGTGAGGTGGAGTTGAGGATGAGTGATGTGGCATACTACATAGAGCCACCTCACCCTCCTCTCCCCCTATTTCTATTTATTCAAGTTATTTTGCTTGTTTGGGGTTACTTCATTATTTTGTGCTCTTGTAATTTTCGGAGTTAGAGGATTTTGGAGTGCTTGTGGATTTGTTGGAGCTTCTTGGTGATTTTTGGGCTTGAAGAAGCTTGGTGTGTGGCTCTTGGATCAAGCTCTACCATGGAAAGGTAGGAGCTAAACTCTTGTTAAATGCTTTCTTTTATTTTGTATGCATATGTGTGTGTTTTTGAGTGTTTTTGTATGCTTGTTGGGTGCTTGGGTAGATTTCCTAAGTGTGGTGTAGGAGGGGACTATGGGGATCTTCATGTGGGGAGGCATAAGAGTTTATTTCATGTTTTGGAGGGAGTTGGGTTGGGTGCCCCACCTTGGACAAGAAATTGCTTGCATTTCTTACTTGATTATTTTTTTGAGGGAGCCATAAGAAATTGTAGGAGGCATAAGAAAATGTGGGAGGCATAAGAGTGTGTAAGGTTTTGAGATTTTTATTGGAGGTTATTAAGGTGGGAACTTATTTCCCATTGGGAGGCATAAGTGACCTCCCCATAGATCTTGCTCCTTTGGCTTTTGCATTTTGAAGCCTTGTGTATTTTTGCTTTCCTTCTTGTGATTGTAGTTGTATTGGTTGTGTTTTTGGTATGGTTGTAAAAATCTTGTATTGTGATGTGGAAGCTTGTTTTGTTGCCATGAGTTGGATCCATTTTTCATTGCAATGTGGTTGGGGCTCGAGGGCCAATGAGGAGGATGGCTTCTTCTCCTCATTAGAATTCTTGGTTGGGTGGAGAGTGTTGTCTCTCTGCCCTTCTTGTTGTGATCAATTGAAGCATGGTAGAACTCTCTTGTTGGTGATGTGAAACATGGAGCATTGTTGGTGTCCTCAAGAAATCCTTCCTTGTGATTAGACCTTCTTGTTATTCCCACTCAAGGTGGAACATTTGTAACATTGTATTTTGTTTAAGGGAAATGTTGCATTGTAAGTTGTAATATTATTAGAAGAAGTTCATGGAAGAGTTGTAAAATTTCCTTTCTCTTTAAAATTGTATCATGTAAAGAAAGGAATCAAAATGGAAATCTTGTGTAAAAGCTTAGTTTTAGTTTGTATTGTGAGAAAAGAAGTTCTTTGTTTTAAAATAAATGAGTTATGCTCAAGGGGAAAAGAAAGTTCACTTTCATTATTGTAATTGTATTATTGAAAAGAGAAAGAAAGAAGAAATATAGAAGTTGTAAGATGTTAATAATATATGCATAGCAAACTTGAATGTAAGAATAAAGTTGTTATAGTTATTTGAATGAATGGTTGTAGTGGAAATGGAAAGAGGCAACAAATTTGAAGTATATTGTTATATTGAAATGTTGCATTTTGTAGTAAGGAAAAATAACAATATTAGAAGTAGATTTAGATCCTTTTTACTTTTGGACTTGTAAGAAAATTTGTTGAACAAAAAATGAGAATAATCTTGTAGTTTTTGTTTTTACTATTAAAATAGAAAATGCTTTAAGGTGAGTCATTTTAACTAAGAAATGAATAAATGGAACTAAATCCTACAACTGGAAACTTTAGGTGCATAAAATCAATTTCAGAATGAATTTGAGAACACTTTAGTAACTTTTTTTTTTGGAAATCTCATATTTTAAGGTTATGTTTCTAACAAACATGATCACGCTGCCACTCGTCTGCAAAGCGGTAGTCTCATAACTTCCACTCAAGCAAGGAGACGGTCTTAGAACTGTAGCTTCAGCAAGGTGGCGGTTTGTGAATCGTCACCCAGGTAGGGCAGTGGTCCCAAGACCGCCGACCTGCTCTGGGCGGTGTTTCTGTCACTTTCTGCGGAAAACATAAATCTGCACCTGTTAAAAATTTAACTTGGTCAAAACAAAATTATAAGCTAAAAAATTACAATGAAACCTCCAAAAATAAATAATGGCTAAATCTCATTGTTTAAAGCACATAAATCTTCAAATGGGAAACTAGAAGTGCAAAAAAAACTTATATATATTAATAGAGGTGGGGTTTGCCCCAAATGGAGAACTCCAAATACAAATAGTTTGTAATAAAACCAGATTTTTAAAGGAAATCCCTTCAATCCTTGAATGAAAGGCATTACAATAATAAACCTACAATCTAAACTAATCTAAGCTTGATTCTTTGTAGACTCCTCCATAGTTCTTCCTTCCTTGCTCCCATGGCTTCCTTCTCTCCAACTGCAAAATTAAACAAAGGAAAAGTGACCAAATGAGGAGACTTGGGTAAAGAAAGAGATTAAATAAAAATTCATAAGGATATTTAGGTTATCTTAGAACCCTAGGATCTAGTGGCCACAATTGAATTGATCTAAGGGTTGAGGATCAACCCTACATTTGTTTGGTAGGAATATATTTTATAGATGTTTTAAATAAAAATTAAAGGTATGTGTAGATGGGTGAATGGGGCCATTTAAATACCTTGGTGTGCAAAGTCACTAATCTAGTTCCTAGCATGTTTTAGAAAAGTAATGAAATGGACATTTAAGTTATTTAAATAATGGAATTATAGTAACTAAATATAAGGTAAAGTTTTAGGGTGTGAATGTTAGTTGTGGAGGAATAAAACATTAAACCAAGTAAATTAAATTATGGCACCTTCCTAGTTGAATGGTAATACATTGACCTTAGAGATAAATTAAAAATATTTAATCATTTAACTTAGACTTGGTTCATCCCTTGTAAATTAAAGATTATTGGTGAGGTTAAATTTAATGCACACCAAGGGCTTGCACCCTTGTAACCTTTTAGTTTTAAAAGAAAAAAATTCCGCAACTTTTGGGTTAAGTGTTTAGGATTTTAACGTGTTCCTAGAATGTCTTTTTCGTGGGCGTTACATTTTACAATTCTTATTGGTTGAGAAAATTTATAGCCTCTATATGTATTTAAAAAATGAATCAGCGGAGGAATGAGATTAAAATCTCATATTCAAAACCAATTTTAAAATATGACTATCATGAATTACAAGCGAAAATATAATTTAAACATCAAAATAACTTGTATGTTAAAAATATAACCATTATGTATATGAATATGAATATGTATACTTATACATTTAACCATATTTGACATTTAATTATGTTAAAAAGTAATAAATTAAATATTTGTATTCATGAAATATGAAAAATATAATTTAATATTTTTATCATAATAAAGTAGAAACATCCTAATACCTGAGTGATAAAATGAAATCATCATTTAGTTTTTGTTTGTAATTTTTTAAATTTGATTTTTTATTTCCTTTATTTATTTAAAATATAGATCACATATGATATTAATCTTTTACACATTGAAACTCTACAAAGAAGTTAAAACTTGAAGATTGGACTTGGAACTATGCTTCTACATACTTACAAGTTTGTGCTAATCAAAACTAGGATTTTCTCTAACAAAAATAGAGATAGAATTGTTCATGTTGTAGACTCTCGAAGTTGTCTACTAAAAATGGAATGTAATGACATATTTTATATATATATCTCCCCCAGAAGAAAAATACAAAGTTAAAGGGGAAAATCTTTTGATAGATTACAATACATATACCTCCCTCACAAATAAATGCTTGCAATACTTATATACCTAATAAATCAAATTTTATTGTGATTACTAAAACAAAACCATACAAAATTATCAGTTATAATAATAATTTAAATAAATGACCATCTGGTTAACCCTTGCGGTGGGGAATGTGGGCTTTATGTGGGAGGTCTCGGGGTCCATTCCATAGGTTGGCCACCTCTATAGCTCGTCGTTACTTGGCTAAGTAGTTTTGGGTGGGTCAGCTACTTCAGTGGCAGAGGTGGTCTCTCGACGTGGTACCAAGACGGCTCGATTTTCAATGTGATGGGGGTCGGGGTCAGGCATAATCATGTGTTCAATGTGACAAGGCATGTCTGAAATTGCAACACGAGAGTTATCCCAAACAACTTTTATCCAACGGATAGTGGTGTAATGGTTCTTGGGTCTCCTAATAATTGGGAGGTTCAAGGTTCAAATCTCGGCTTTGTGTTAAGGTGGCCTACTACTGATGGTTTAGATACCCCAGTGATGGGGCACCATGATAATGTGGTTTAATATGTGAGCTAGCCGAGAGCTTAAACTCCCATCCTTAGATGGTTCCACGACCGGTGTGGGCTGGTGATTCCACAAAGGGCTAGGGCCCTCTCCCTAGGTAACCTCAACAAAAACAAAAACAAAAATTAAATTTAAAAAATTGTATAAAAATTAATAATATAAATATATCTAATGCCCATTGAAAATAAGACATATAAGGTAAATAAAAATTTAATATCATTAAAAACTAGCAAACGTACGTGAAATGTAGGATAGAAATGCCGAAGGTAATCTATTGAGGAAGTCAAATTGGAGGGAGGGAAACAATGGGAGAGGAAGAGAGACGAAGATGAAGGGTTTTGGAGAATACCAAGGGAGAGGAAATTGGCTATGTGGAAAAATGGACAATATACCCTCGAATAGTCACTTGACAATAACAACTATAATTCAAAAAGGAGAAAATTCATGTTATGTAATATTCGAGGCAACTGTTTCCCAAGATATATCATAATGTAAGGAGTGGTGTAAAAGGACTCTTGAAGCGAACTATTTTTGTAAATAAAGCTTCTCGTAGAAATTTTTAGGATCCTTTTAAATTTTAAGTTGCAGTAATTACAAAGAGGAAGACAATGCAAGAACACTCATTGAAACTTGAGCACACCCAAAAGATGGACAGAAGAGAGAAATTATCTACCAAACATACTTTGTATTTTTTTGAATTTATTATTTTACACCGTCAAGGTTGTCAATTGAATAATGATTAAATTGGTAATAAAAAGGGAGCGTTTCAAATCGAATAATATCATTTGGTCGATTGTTTTGAAGATTATAATTCATTTGATTAATTTGAAGTTTATAATCTATCGATAAGCCAACAAATCTCAATAATTGGAATGTGTGGAATGCATGGATATTGGTTGAGGATTGTATTGAGGTCGAGTAATTGTATAAAAGTATGTGATGCAAGGAAAACTAGTGAACATCGGTCCCCTCTAGTGGATGGACATATCAGTAGAATGAATATTTTATCTAACATTTACACTTTTGTAAAGACGTAAATGTCCAAATAATCCAAGGCCCTCTCTACAGTGTGTCAAAATCACTACCCTCAACCACCTTATTATAATTTAGAATAGGGTTTCGGTGTCATAAATCAAGGCTCTAACATTATTAAAATTTTAAAAAAATTGGCCCCTCATTAAATCCAAAAGTCGATCACATTTTCACACCACTTTTTCACGTGACAAAATGTATCCATGACGCCTCAATGACATATATATCTATGTATATTTTTCATACATCCACGAGTATCTATTATAGACACCAGACACACAACATCATTCAAGTCGACCAGACCGGGTTGACTGGATGATAATGCTTGTGTGTCGTAGGGGTAAAATTTGATGTCCACCTATGCCACTCAAATAAGTTTGTGCATGTTGGTAATTTTTCAATATTGTCTTTCAAAAATATAAAATTATGTTATTAATATCAACTATTTTATATTTATTAAAATTATTTTTAATATATATTTATATACATAAATACAATTTATAAATAAATTTATATTAAAAATGACTATTGTATTTTAAATATATAAGTCATATGTGATGATTATTTCAAATGTGTACAAGTATTTTACAATTAAAATTACAAAACATCTAAACGACCAAAAATATACCCTTATGATTATGGCTTATCTCAGTCTATAGATATGGACCATCCACGATTTGAATGTATCCATGCCCTTTATTGTGATGACATATGTTAGAGTCAAAAACCTCAACCTCAAGTATAGTTTAGAAATGCCTTCCCCAAATACATCTATCCATACATACAAATTCACATGCCTAAAATATAGGTTATAAAACATAACATGTTGGGAAAGGCATGTAAAAACGTAATGACAATAGAGTCTATAGAAAGTAACATTGTATGTTTCTCACGAATCTGAAAAATGTTTCACTCAATTTCAATGAATTCGGGTCACGAAAAGGACATTTTCATAGGGTGGGATGCCACATAAGAAATTTGTGGAATGTTAATCTATAGAAAATTTCTATTTATATTCCTCATGCCATATGAACAATGTTTCAACGGATAAGGTCGCCATTGTAGGGCTCAACAATGTCAACATAATAGTATTTGGCGTAGCATTTTTCTTGAACCTTCGTAAATATTCTAAGCATGGTGGGGTTTGATCAAACAAAATTGTCTTTATTAATGTGATTGAATCTTGTTATTTTACTTACAACATCAACACTTTGGTGTTAGAAATCTTGGGAACTGGTCAATCAAAGATGGCACCAAATAACAATGATGAAGAGGTTAAGAGGATAGATAAGGATAAACCTCATGTGGTGGACATTATTCCCTTCATCTAATAAGGCTACATCATCCCATTCCTTGAGTTGTCAAATCTTCTAACCTCCCAAGGATTAATGAATTCGTATTTCACTAGTACCTCGAATGTTGCATGCATTCACCCTCAACTAGATAATAATTTCAACATTAACGTCAAACTGTTGTTCATCCCCATCCAAGTGCACCAAATATATGTGTAATGTGATCATTGCACCTTTCCTAGCAATTTTCTAGCTTGTACTAATAAAGGAGATTGGAAACACGTTGTGGACACACACCAAAGCATTATTGCAAAGCAGAAATTTTGGCAAATGTAGTTCTTTAGTGACTACTTGAGATATGTGGAAGTGTGTGAACTATTTGAAAAAATTCCTGAGAGATATGTTGTCACATGGACTATAAGACCTCCACGTGAATATAGTGTAGTGCCATTTCTGATATTTTCACGTCCTCTTCTAAGAGCGTCAGTAGGGCCAACAAATCTATAATGCACACAGGGATGGTGGAGATTAGTCAAAGCATGTTGATAAAACTTAAATTGGGAATGGTTGAGATTATATCCGTGACTGTCATGTTATCAAAATTCACTCACTCTATCTAACTTGGAGAAATGCCTTCAGCGTAATAACAATCTAATTTATTAGATAGACAGTCTTTACATAAGATTTGACATTTGGAACAAAACAAACCTTGATAAGATATTCGCATGTCATATTTGTAACCAGTACATTGAATTCCAGGAAATTGGTCCAACGATTTATTTTTTTATTTCAGATTTATGGAGGAGTGAGTTAATACCAACACAAATTGACTCCTTAAATAACAAGTTTGTTGAATATTTAAATGACAATGGAATGTGGGGTATCATGAGTAGTTGATGGAGGTTGTGGAATTTTGCAAGTCGGGTTTCATGGTTCTCAGTTTTGACTGTGTCTAATCTTCTGTGCGTCGAAGACTATTGTATCTTTGTCTATCTTTCCCATGGAGGATGGAGAATCCATATAAGCACCTGTTGAGAGACAGTGTGATCATATGCCTCAGGAGGGTTTCCTGCACAAATCCCGGACTCAAACTCTAGTAGACCCATCTATTCGTCAGGATGCTTTGAGTTGGATTGCTAAGGTAGGAAACACTTAATATTGTAGGTATTACTATAATAAATCATGTTTTCTTGTTTCTTTGATATGAGAAGTTGTTTTAGTCACCCACATTTACACGAATCCAATTGTTATATGCCGCCTGCTTGTCCACGACATGCAAGATAGAGGAAACCCAAGTTCCTGTGTTGTTAGACTTACAAGTAAGGTTTGTTATTTGAGATTTCATGTTTTCAACTTTTGGATATGATTCCTCAACATTTTTTCTTTTGTATCTTATGTGTATAGTGCTATAACAATGTAGTATACTTTCTAGAACACCTTAACTTGCATGTGTATTATAATATTAAATATGTGTCAAAATCAGTCCCTTCTTACTATTGAACTTTTAAACTGCAACTGTTATAGTGTCGTTCCAATTCGGTGATGAGATTTCATTTGTCTTGCTAATGTTACCAACAATTACCAGCCCTCGTGAAATTGAACACAGAGCTAAATTTACACCAAACATCACCGTAACTGAAACACGTCATATTTAATAGTAATAAGAAGCATAAATGAATCATGGGCAATACTCTCGATTGCAAATCAACTCATCTATAATATAATAATGCTAGATCAGCAACTCGTAATATTGTCATGATCATCCATACAACATCTTGCCATTTATTGATCTATACTTGGCTAAGTTTTCTATAGCGTAAATATGGTTTGCAGCATAAAGTGAGTTATTAATAATTAAAGCTAAGTGTTTCCAAGTACTTTCTAAATTGGTGTATAGATTTAATAAGTCTCTTTTTTAAATTTCTTTACTCTTCTTGAAGCGATGAATGCCATATAATAACTCAGATGGATACTGCTTCCTCCGAGAGAATGGTTCGGAGATTACTGTAACTCACAACAAGCTCCCTGCGCTTTCAATCCAAATTATACAATGTTCCTACAATTTCATAATTTGTGAATGTTGAAACTGTACACTGTGATTGGTGAGCAGGAACTATCTATATAGCATGTTAACGCAGCTGATTTCTTGCAAATTCTAGTGGTGGAAATCCTGAAAAAAGCAGACATATTAATCCAAAAGTTGTGAACTTCAAGCATGTCGGAACTAAACACAGGAAAACATGAAAACATGGGTACATCTGCAGAGGTATGACACTTTGACTCATTCAGCGCAAATCCCCACCGGCCATTCTCTGACGCGTAAACAATGGTTGAGATCCATTTCATCAGAACGAGTGTTACCTGCCCTTATATTTATTCAAATATATTGAACGTTTGATTTAGTTGAGCTTCATTTAAAAGTGAAATATGGAACACGTTTAAGACTCTAAGATTAAAACAAAAAAATTAAAAATTGATGGGAGATTGAAAAAATTGAACAGCAGTTGTTTTTCCAAATATAATTGCGAATGATTTTTTTTAGTTAAATTTGATGTTTTTTCTATATATATTTGGAGATGGTTTTTCGGATAAATCTGGTGTGAGGTGAGTGACTCAAACTTATCATTTTGAATGCGTGCTACACAAACAGCCAACATGAAGATGATGCCTCCTCGGGTCTGGATCATCCTCTACCTTAAAAAAGTGAAACGAGACCTACTCGTTGCATTTCATGCCATATAAATTTACTACTCATACTGTGAATTTGGGTATCTTTCCTCCTTAAAAATAATGTGTTAAGCATTAAGGAACACTTTCCCTAATATGGACTATGACAATATGGAATGCTATCACTGCATCTGGTTTGATGGTAATCAGTGATTTTCAATAATTCCAAATGAAATAATAAAGTTTTAAGCATATAATCATGTCGAAATATTGCTGAATAGCCCCAAACAAGCAAGCCCAAAGTAGGTTTGTTATATACATTAGCCAAAACAGGCAGTCCCACAAATAACTTATACACACAAAACTACAAAGTTAGTTTGGACATGATTGCATGAAAAATAATTTCTCTGCATTGAAAGCCATTGCAGTCAACACTTAATTTCATCAAGAAATCTATATCTCCTTCTAACTCTTCTATCATTGCAAATTAGGTCAGAATCCTTCTGCTTCTTCACCTGTTTGGGTAACTGTCTATTAATGTCAACATAATTTTTTCTCAATTTTCTTTTCACTTTGTCTGTATGAGTCATGTTCATGCACTCTTTAAATCCAACATAATTCTTAATTCTTTTATTACTAATATCGGAGCCTACCCCTTCCTGAATATTGTAGCACCAGTCACACACCTCAGCTGATACATTCTCGAAATATGCTCTACTGCAATATCTGACAGAAATAATCATACGATCAGTTGATGGCTTAAGAGATCATATGTCATGAATTCTACCAATCCCAGCATGTATATTTTTCTACATTAGAATATACTGGATGAAACTTATCTATCAATAAATGGAAAAAAAGAGCAATGAGGAGATGCATTGTTTTCTTACTGATGCTGAAAGCGCAATAGACATTTTGTGCACTGGAACAAACTGTTTTGAAGCCCACATCGCCACACATGCTGCACTCCATTGATCTGCACTTTGAGATTGTAACATTGGACAGGTCTAAAAATTATTATGTAGCAATCGTTATATCAGCTGACAGCTGCCTGTGGTTGACGGGAAGGTAGGGAGAAATTGTAATCCGTGATGATGATACGAGATTATTTTGACCATATTTCCTCCATTGTATGGAGAAATATTGACTAGTATGCAGCCATGTTATATAAGATTGAATTACCGATAAATATGGTATTAAATTGCAGTAGACGAAGAAAGTTTGTTAAGAAGCTTCCTACGGAGGTACAAAAATACAATTATATTTTTCTTGTCAAGGTGAACAGTTTAATAATTTATATCTTTCTAGGCAAGATGTAGAGGTCTCAGAAGTCATGGATGCATAAAACTATTGGGAAAAGAAGAACCCAACATTCTACAGTTTCAATATCATTAGTAGAAGTATATAGAAGTAGTGGAGAACATCCTACTTAGGACAAATGCAATTGGAGAATTTTAGCTACATGGAAAATTACAGTGCGGGAAGGGGAGATTTTTTTTTAAGGTTCGCTTATTTGTATTACGATATTTGAAGACGAGTGTCCTGTGTAAGTGACAGTGCAAGGTGGGTCAGACAAAAAACAATCATTTTCTGCCACGTCTTCCACTGGATGGACTAGACTAAGTGACCTGCTGTAACCCACAATGGGAAAGAGTTAAGTTTTTGGGTTCCCAAAATTACAATATTATGTGTTTTGATAGCACAAGCAGTGGAAGAATGGGTTGAAATGGTCAAGGACTGACTAAATATCTATGTTTTCTTGTGGAGTACGTGAATAATATGTGGTCGAGACCATAGTCGCAATGCGATTACCAAGGTTTTACCTACTCGAGTATTCAAACATTTAGTTATGTAAACATTAAATTAAATTTTAGCTACACAAGAATAGGAAAAGCTTTGTTATAGCAATAATAATTTGTAACACACATTATAAGGTTTGTTGAATATTTCACCTAGATTAACTTGCAATTTGGATTTATGTCGATGTGATTTTTATATTTCGCTTTGAAACATATTTTTAGTTCTGAATTCAAGCGGATTATGAACCCGTATTTTTTTTTTGAAGCTCGATTGGTGGTTGTTGTGCCTGACACAACATGTTGCAAAGGAATGAAGAGTATTGCTCTTTTGCATTGTCTTTGTGATGTTTTGGTGTCCGCAGCAGGAGGGTAGAATCATCATATTGTTAAAGACTACATTGAGACATGTGAAATCCATGTTCCTCACAATTTCAGATGTGCCCCTTCAGTTTAAAATGTCTGTTTATGAAGCAATATTGGATGATAAGGAAATCCTCATAAGATCAATATTGTTAAACTATATCAAAGATCTCTACGGAGACAAAATAAAGCTTGCAGACCGCAATTGGCTGAAAAAAAGACAATTCTATAAGTTTTATTAACATTTTGTGGTCTGTTTTGGAGGTATTAAAGGAGGTAATTCAAAAGCTTTCTTATTATATTATCTGGTTGTTGGAAGAACCTTTAATGGCTGAAAAGGGAAATTTATATAAGTTTTATTTACCCTTTTGTGCTTTGTTTTTGAAATAAAATAAAAAATGGATGTTCTTTTAGTGTCTCAATTTGATTGCAATATACATACAAAGTATGATGGGGATTTACAATGAAAAGGATGTATCTTTTCGAAAAAAATACTAATCATGTTGCGCTTTGTTGCTAGTATATTTAAATTTCAAAACTAAAAATGATTCTCCATACAAATTACATATAAATAAAACTTGCCTTTGGAAAAAAAAATTGTTTGGTTGTCTGATACTTCAAATAACTTGCGACACATCGGTAAATACTAAAAAAAAAATGTACCATTCCATATGTTTTATCACCTACATTGCTATTATGTTCTTATGAATTTAATGAAAAATCACTTTGAATTGTAGTTTAATAAATTTCCATCAGAAAAAACAATGTTAATTGAACTAGATTTCAAAACAACATTCCTCAACTAACGAATTATTGTTATTCCTTAAAATTAGATCTTGAAGCTTAACATGGAAGGAAATGTAGTTCTTGATAAAAGCCTGCAAATTTATCTTTTCTCTATTGTTGGAATATGTAGAGCTAAGATAGAGGGAAAATATATTGAGCTTAAAATAGAAGGCAATGTAGAGCGTGGTCTCATGCTAGGGACTAATGCTTCTATTTATTTAGTAAATGTGGTTTCATGTAAAAGAATTAATTGCTTCTATAAAATCCAACAAAACTCCTAAAATTGTTAAGCAGTTACATTTTAGGGAGAGGATTTCTATCCCTATAAAGCAACTGGGGCACAAACAAAAATCTGCTGCTTAAAAATTTTAGGAAGTTTTTTTGACACTTGGCATTTATGTTTAAGTGTCCCTCTCTATTTCTCCTTCCAATTGTTTATTTAAAATGCATGCAACCATAATTTTGCTAATGCTAAAGATTCCTATTTTGTCTCAGTATAGAAAACTAAAAAATCATGGAACCCTATTAATGCTAAAATATCCTATTTTTTCTCTCCCACATCTGCTCAATATTTTTAGCTTACCCTTTACATAAGACCGCGGCATTATCTTACCTACCCACAGTTACAAATAGTTGTGTGAACACAAGATATGTTGTGTATATATTTTTATTAATCATAAATCTTTTCTCATCCCAAGAAGAATGTAAGTAGCGTGGAGAAAAAGTTTGGAATTCTCTAGAATTTAGGTATCAAACTTTTTATTATTAGGTTACGAATTCTAGAAAGAGAGAATGTTGAAAACTTATATATATATATATACACACACATAGTCTTTCAAACTCTTTATTACTAGCAATCGCATGTGTACAATGCAATGTGAACGCTGAATGGTATATGTTATTAGATTTAGAAAGACAATTATTACTTTTGTAGTTGATGTTGATAAGGGGTGTGATTGAAAATACTGATTTTCTATTAAAGCTAAAACAAATGCTGTGAAATACATTACAAGGGATGTTAGATAACAGTGAGTTGTGTAATAATTGAATACAAATGCAAGTGAGACATGTAAGTTTGCTAATACTCACTCTCAAAAATGTAGTGAATGTGAAGTGTTGTTGTCAAAGTAGATTGAAAGAATGACTAAGTGCTTTAACATATTATCTCTCCATGAAACTAAAATGAGACAGAATATGCAATTATATATAAACAAATCTGAAATGGTTATGGTACATTCCAAATTTCTTTATTACCTCAACGATCATAGCATTCCATGAGACCACATTTCTTTGAGGCATTTTGCAAGCAAAAAATGGTATATGTTATTTGTGTTATAGGGATAGTTTTTACTTTTGTAGTTGTGTTTGTTTAAACTATGGGTGATTGATTTTGTATGTGTAGAAATATAGATGAGTCACTTCATTTAAAGAGTGCAAACATGAGGTCCAACCATTAAAACTATTTAAAATGCAAAAATGTGATATAATGTACAAAGCTTTGGATGGAAACAACTATCAACTGCATGGTTCTTTCTCGGCATTTTTAAATTGTAGGTATTTTTGTACCCTCTCTATTACTAAGAAAATATGGCCACACTCTAAGCACTTATTTAATCTTTGTTTTCAATCATCACAGGAGCAGACCATTTCTTCCAAACCAAAAATATTTAAATTAGACGAGTTTTCTTAATACTCTGGCTGGAACATCTCTTCCATGTAGGCAAAACCCAAGTTGGGGAAACACACAATGGGTTATCAAAATTATCCAGACGGATAATGTAGGGGAATTCATGTCCACAAAATTACAATTGCTACAAATCTCATGTAATTTAAAGGCAATATACTACTCTGTACACTCCATAAACAAAGTTGTGGAAAGGGAAAACAAAATATTTATGGAGATAAGTCAATAAATGTTGAAATACGGTATTTCAAATAAATTGTAAGCAGAGATTGTTGGTTTTGATGTAACAATATAAATAAAGTTTTGAAAAAGACAATGCTTGACAAAGGAAATGTGTATTGGAACAGATACATTTGTAGCATCCGACAAGATACCAACACATACAACACAGTGAAATACAGGATAACTTTTTTTTTTTTACTTACTTGACACATAACATGACGCAACATGTCGTCACCAAGGATGCAACTAACACTGTGAACAATTTAATACAAGGATGGCCGTAAAGGCAGCACGGAAACGATCACACCTATCAAGGACAATATACTCTTCTTTTGACAAGACAACATGGAAGTCCAACCACATGACACACTTACAGCTAGGGCAAACCACAGTAAGAAATGATTGGAGGTTATTTATTTTGACAAGACACCCTTTAGCTCATGACTTAAGTTTTCAGAAGGATTCAATAAATGATTCGCACAAATTCATCTTACCAACTGAGCTAATTTCTTATACACTGTAGAGAAGTTCACTTAAAATCTTCACTTTACGACAATAGAATTGTTTATTTCCATTAATTTAATAAAGGGAATAATTAAATTCCACAAGGCTATCTGTCCATACTTACGCTACTAGAACTTGTTCATTACCTTGCTACAACAAGAATTCGTGTTCAACAAAATCAAGAGGAACTTACAAAGTATCCTGGGAAAGAGATAAGGAGATTAGGTCGAGTTAAATTCCTCTTTAAGACGTCATTAGTTATTACCAAGGTTTAAATGGAGCTTGGGGTTTTATACGTAATTATTAACGCTTTTACTTAGGCTTAACTGAAAGAGTTTATCCAAAGGAAACTACTTACTTTCAAATAGGCTGAAAGATAATTTGTGTGGTTTCTAAATTTCCTCCTCTTACTTGTTAAATCTTATTAGAAACTAACTATTGTTTTCCTTTAGCTTGTTTTAGGCGTTCACCAAAAAGAGTAGTGTTCACTAGTTTAGCTAGGGATATCAATTTATAAAAATTTACTTTACAAGGATAGTTTCACCTTTGAGTACTTCAGGAATCTCTTGTTCTCAAGTAAGTCATTTCTATATTAATTTGTCTGAATACACATATTTTGGTTAACTTCTATAAGGGTTAACCATTCCATTTAATTTTACTTATATCACATCATTACAAGGTGTCAGAGAGTTTTGACTTAACACTTTATTCTCAAAAACAAGGTTTTACAATACTTATGCCAATGTAAGGATTGAATATCATTCCTCACCCAAGATAAGTTACTAGTCTAACAACAAAAGGGAAAGAACACTCCACTACGTAGTTTTCTGAACATACCAAGGCAAGAGATCTTCTAAACTCCTTGCAAGCAAAGTTACAAAATTTACAACGCATTGAACTTTCTACAAAGAACTTCATAATTTGAACTGATGAAACTTTTACACTCTTTTCCTTTAATCTACTCGCATAATCCATCTGCACAAATATTTACTAGAGTCAGTTCGCTAGAACTGAGCATGATAAGATATAAACCTCACCTAATAATTTATGCCATCTAGTATTTAAATAAATGAAAGTTTGCAATACTCCTTATCAAATAAATTTCTAACATACATTTAAAACTTAACTGCACATCTCATGATAATACATTTCCTACTCATTAATGTTCACTTCCTTAAGATCTGCTTACCTAAGACACAATTCCAAGTGACTAGATATACAATCTTAACCATGCAATCAATCATACTCAAATTACAGTAATAATAATGACGCTCACCTAATACCCTCGACCTACTTCGCATATTTAAGTACCCAACAATATTATCTTTCAATTAAATAAAAGCACCAACGACATTAAGCTTATATAATAAATACAAGTACCAATTTTATATTATTCATCGATATTACCCAAGTATCAAACCTTCATAGAAACTCAGTGATATGAAGTATAATTTGGATATTTATTTCACAATTTTAAGGATATACTTATGTTAACAAAGATTCCACCAATCCACAAGTTCGTATAATATTTAGGTATTCTTTGGGTTGCTTATTCCATGTCTCTATATATTTCTTTTAGTACAAGGGTCTAACTCATTGGAATGAGCTGCGATCAACAAAATTGTCATGTTTTGCTAATATGTCAAAGATACCTTTGACTAACTAAGATAAGTAAGCGCAGTCCAAGCCACTATAAATACAAGTACCAACATTATCTCAACTCCCAGTTGAGATGCAAGTATCAAATTTTAGCTAACATAATAATCATCGTAAATACCAGAAAATATTCCACTCGTTAACCAAGTATTGAAATAACATATTTATCCTTACTGGTTACCTGATAACATAATAAATCCTGTTATATAATTCAACCTCCACTTGCATACACCAATTTATGGGTATTAATTATTGTTATATAAAAAAATGAAGTTAAATAATTTCAGGTGGACTTATATCCTTACTGGCATACATGGTATGCACAGTCCCATTATGGTAGTTGTTACCTTTACTTAAGGCTGTGCATGAATCCATTTTAGGGTAGTTATCTTAACTTCCCTATTCATCTGTTTTTCTACCAAACGTCTTTCGACAAGCTTCAAGGTCAAAGTATAAGATAAATTTAAAATTTTATTTTTCAAGCGTTGCCTGAATTCATATGCATGAGGGCATCACAAATCAATCAAACTTGAAGAATCTCGATGCATCCAATATTACCCGATCCAAGTATTATCCTCACAGGATTATGACTTGCGTGCATAACATGTACGTAAAGGTCATAGAAAACCCATTAACACATGCTTCAGGAGGGTTCCAATCTAATAATAAGCTCATAGCACTAATAATAGCAGAGGGTCTGGTGAGGGGTTTCCCATAATCCCCAAGGTAAATGATAATCGAATGACTCAGATGGAGCTATCTAGAAAGACTAATTAAACTAGTATGACTCTTCCCAAATAGAAGCCCCCCAATCCCAATGGGAGTTTATATTATTATAAATCCACAGTAAAACCCAAATACAGTCATATCGGAAATTCCTTTTTTCAAGCCATGTTCTACATAATATAAACAATACAAGCAAAATTATAAACCTCATTCACGCTCCGTAATATTTCCTACAGAAACCATCATTCAAAGGGAGAATCAAGGCAAAAGATAACCCAACATTATAAGATCAACAGGCAAGAATTGATGTAGAGATTTCTTCTACTCAAATAGTAACTAAGATAGACTGTAAAGGAGGAGAGATCAGTTCATGCAATTATGATTAAAAGTCATTTGGAAAAATCGTCTCTTTTTGAGCATCTCTTTCAAGAAGGATTCAATATGTGTAAATACATGTTATATGATATCCAGAGTCCAAACGCTATCTATTTAGTAAAACAAAAACACATCCACATTCCAAAAGAAACCCACATCTACAGCATTCGAACAAAGTTGCAGATATTGATTTATCTAAATGCTAAAAGAAATAAATCATTAAGAGAGAGGGTTAGAGCTTATCATGCCTATTTTAAACGCTATATCTCATGGCCATGCCCATGCAGACCCCTTCTCCCAGCAGTCCCAAAATTATTTCTTCACCAAACTCACGCTTCTCACCCACACGGTGTCCCAAATACCACGCAAAAGAAACAATAACCATTCCGGTAAACTGCATAGACACAGGCAAAGGTTTTTGAGTTTGGCCTCACTCCTGCCAATTCCATTTCTCGAAAAAACATCAGTGCCTCCTCAAAGTGCCCATTCTGTGTGAATCCCGCAATCATTGCATTCCATGAAACCAAGTTTGGTCGAGGCATTTCCTGGAAGAGTTTACGAGCTTCATCAACAAACCCATTCTGAGAAAATTCCGCAAGCATGGCATTCCATGAAACCACCTCTCTTTGAGGCATTTCCTGAAAAAGCTTGAGGGCTTTATCAACAAACCCCTTTTGTACGAAACCTGTTATCATCGCATTCCAAGACACAACATTTGATTGAGGCATTTTCTTAAATAGCTGCAAAGCTTCATCGACATATCCATTCTGTGTAAACCCTGTAATCATCAGAGTCCATGAGCAGACATCTCGTTCAGACATTTTGTCAAACACTTTCCGAGCATCTACCAGGCTTCCGCACTTGACATACATGTTTATCAACGTATTTTCCACAAGCCTGCCTTTTATAATACCCGTCTGAGTCATGCGAGCGTGGATTCATTTGCCATGAAAAAAAATTCCTCCATTAACATTTTTACTAACAATAAACTTGGAGCGCACAAGCAGAACGACATATCCAACAACGCAAACAGGGATGAAAAACAAAGGAACATTATATATTTTCCTGCTATAGATACCCAAGTATTCCGACAATAAAATGACCAAAAGAAAAAGGAAAATAGTCCAGGCGTATAACCCTACAGGCTCTGAACATATGAACCGGTTAAATTTAATCATCTTCGACCACTCAGGAAGGAAACAAACCAACAAATAACACCCACATCCCGTCTCGGAAGTAAGAGAAGAAAACGAATTTTTCAGGCCATAATACAAGTTCAAGGATAAGTAATCCTTCCAAACATCACAGCTAATGTTCATACGATGCATCCAAAAGAAGACAACCCAGACCACTTTCTCGCGCTCCTTTTCCCCCCCCAAAACGCATCAGGAGACAACCGAAAGCCACGTCCATATTTTGTGTTAACAGGCCCTCACCTACGGGCAGAGCAGAAGGAAAAAGGCACGCGAGGAAGGAGAGATTGGATTCGCATGTACAGGAGAAGGGACAGTCTGCAAGATTTTGCAACAACTGATCTCCACTGTGGTCGCGTGTAACTAGAACATCAGGATCAACACCAACGGTTCCTTGGGCTCGCCACAGGCAAATTGTCGCACTCAGCTCTCTCTGGGCCCCTGATTTTCTGAGATAAGTTTACTTCTCTACCCTGTAGCTGCTGCATATCGCCAAAAACTTCCTCACGGCACTTTCCGAGGAGAATTTCAGTTCTGCGCTCCACTGAAGCTGCCTGTATAGCACGATTTTTGGAGACCCACACCCACCCTTGCAACGTCAGGCGACAGACCTTCATTTCACCATCAATGAATCCACTGTCCAGAACACGCCAAGGAGGAGCAGGTCAAAATGAGGTGACAGGGTATAAATTATGGTAGGTTGGTGACAGTTAGTATGTTTGAAAAATGAAGATAGTTGGTGGAGGCGCCCAACCACACACCACTTGCCAAAAAGAACAAAACAGCACCCTCCCACGGAACAACTTCTCCTTCATGCCAGGCAGGCCGCAGAAAAGGAACCTCATGCCCAGCGTGGCATTACATACATAGTGACCTCTGTGGTCTTATGAAAACCCATTCATTGCATGGTTCAAAGTACTTCTCTTATCTTAATGTTGTAGTGGAGTTGTAGAAAGAAAAATTTAAGTGATAATAGTTTTGGCACACCCTATGGGACCATCTTGGGTCGATTGCATCTCATTTCACTAATATAGTTGGTGTGTGTATTAGTGATATCTAGCCTTCTAAGGCATCATATCAACACATCTAACAACTCTACTAATCCAAAAAATCCATTTCTATTAGTTGCATACCTTTCCCATTCATCATTCTCCTCATTTCTCTCATTTCTCCCCTCCTCATTGTTTTCCACCTCCTCCGTTTCCTTCTTATTTTCCTTTTTCCTCTCCTTCTCCAAATACTAATATGGATAATGCATATAGAGAGGTCAGAATGCACGAGGAAACTGATTAAGAGGAATAGGAAGAAGCAAATAAAGATAAATAGATCCCTTGCATATAATGTGGCTATTTTGACTACACCACATGTTTAGAGATTGATATGTTCCTCCAATCCTACCTCCCTAAGCCACCAAAAACCCTTGAGGATTTTAAGAATCTTGAGGCATCAACAACAGAAAAATAACCAAAAATTAGAGTTTCTTGAAATCAACTCAAAGATCCTATTACCAAATGTTGACGAGTATGAAGTCTCTATTATATTGGAAGATAATAAAAGCATCACCTTATGCCCTCAAATTTCTAAGAAAAAGGAGGATTCTAACAAGCTTGATGACCAAGAAAACTATAGCCTTGTTGTCATGTTTGGGATTTATGTTCCAAGATATTTTAATCACTTCAAGAGAAGATAATGTTACCCGATAAAATATTTGGATAGTTCATAACAAAGATTATATTTTCCACAATTCATGTTCACTTCAGAACATGAGGAATATTTCCAAAGTCTCAAAGGTCGCCAATGCACCTTTCTAAATCAAATGCAATGCAGCTTCCTAGAGGAGGTGTTTATTATTTTTGATGTTTATATTTTGAGAAAAGGAAAGTGTAAACACTATTATCACTTGCACACTTGATCTAGTTGCATAACTAGTCTCATGGCCACATTTCATAAGGAAAGGAAGTTATTTTTCCTAACTAGTATCTGATTTTGTTAAGATTTATTTTTTCTTGGTTAGATTAGGATTAGTTTAAGTTTTTTCTGTAAAACAAGTTCTTTGCACACTATACATGTCTTCCATTTGGATTATGTATGATTTATATTTTGTACATTATTTTTGTGATCTCCTTGTACAACTGTGTATAATCCAAATCTGTCACTTTCATGGGATGGATCTGATTTTTCATGTATGGTCAAGTTTTCACACTGATATCTAAGGATAATTATCAAATTAGAAAGGATATAGAGAAATTTGAAGGCTGTTGTGTAAGAAGAATCCATGGATTGAAGAAACAATGTATTGTGGAGGTCAGGGGTTAACTGCATCATAAACTTAAGGGCAATTATCAAGGTTATATAATGACTCCATGCATAATGGATATGTATAAGGCTATTGGTCCTTACATCTAGTAGGAAAATGTCAACTAAAATTCACCAAATTATTTCCCAATAAAGCACCCATGATTTTTTCAGACTATACATTTAGATTCTAGACTTGGATGGATTTAAGTTGAAAGGATGTTGACAAAATAAGTGTTGTATGTTGTGGGGTAATGGTATTTCACGAACAAAGGAAAAATCCCAAAGGTATATATCATAAAACAATGAATACAACCGTGGACATGGTGCAAGGAAATTATGCGGTATAAAGGAAATATGTGAATCGAACGATCCATGGTATAAAGAAACTAGTAATCCATGGTACAAAGGATAGTCCATGAAAAATTAAGAACCATGGAATATGGAAAAGTTCACGAAATAAAGGAAACATTGTAAGAAAGGTGACATAGTGTGAAGTAAAACAATATTTTCAGTTTAAGAGGGTGCCCGTGTAAATAAGGGTCGTGGAAAGTGAAGTATGGTTGCAAATTAAGAAAAGAAACAAGTTTGCAAATCATTTAGAAATTTCTAAAATTTGCAAAAGACCATAGAAACCAAAATAAGGTCGGGTATCGAGTTGAACCATCGGATAACAAGAAATGAAGCCAAAGAAAATAAACAATGTCCCGGACATTCCAAATCCACAATAAGAGTAGAACTCACACTTAACTCTAGTAAAACGTGCAAACCACTCCAACCACCAACATTAAACTCTATATAGTGAATCCCTCTTTCCCAAATGATCGATAGAATACATTTCAAGAAACTTATGTTGGTCATACATGTTTGAGAGAATTGAATCATTATTGGTCATTGGTGGGTAGAGAATGGTTGGTTCTCTTCATTATTGTCATCTACCCTCTCCTTCTATCCCATATTATTTCTCTATAATATATTATTTGATATTCATTGTAAAGAATCCTCTCCCGAATGTAAATTCACCATGTCAAAATGGTCGTTAGACTTTTAGAGTTACAGAACTCTGAAATGAGCTTGTGCAGTGCATCCAATGCATTCTGAGTGGTTGTAATAGATTGTGCATGCTTCAAAACAATAATATTATGATTGTTGTGGTTTGTAGTGGCCCTTTACCTTAGATTATTTTCTTCTTTCCTATCTATTCTTTCCATTTTATATTGTGTATGGATTATACTTGCATTTGTTTCATTTATTTGTGTCTAAAATGTAAGGAATGAGATTATTTATGTAAAATTGTTACAGCATGTATATGCCCTCTCATCATTGTGTTTTCCTTTCTATTTTTCCCCCTCAGGAAAATTCATCCCCTTTATATTTTGGTTCCATCACCACCCCTTCACTTAGTTTATTCGACACACTTATCCTTCCCCTTTACCCATTTCAATTAGTAGTTTATCTTAGGAGTAGTGTTAGCATTAGGATAGATAACTAGATGATGTCGACCTTATCTGGTGGTCTTTCCTAAGGAGAAAGGTCCCACACTTTGGGGATATTCCAATGTTTCACTAAAGTGTTGATCTCGACCTCAGAAAATGGTGTAACTTTAGGTGACAAAAAATATCAAAAAGGAAAATATTATGGAGGAGTAGACATGGTGGGAGAAACCCCAAATAATTATTGGAGTGGTAGCCATGGCTACGATTCTTTGAGGGAAAGTTTTTTCAATATCAATTTCTACATAAGGATACATGGAGGTGGTGGGAGGTGGGTTGTCTTTCCTAGTTCTTCAAAGATATAATTTTGTCCAAGGGATCTCCCATTTTATCCCAATTCCCCTAATTGTCAAGTCCATATATTATAGAGAAGACTGACAAATTGCATGCTATCAAGATCAAGTATCGTGTGATTTAAAAATTTTCTATAGCCCTCAAATCTCTAGTTGCAGTATGTCAGTTTAACGTATTATAGCCAAAAAAATAGTTCTTTATCAGTGGATTCATGCCAACTAGGCCAAATTTTGTGATATCATTTTACGCTTGTTGGGTTTTTAAAATGATCTTTCTAAAAAACCACAGTCATGGGACAGCAAGTCCCTCCTCTTTAATGGGAGAGGTTCCCTTATTGAAAGCAAGCAACAAAACTTATATAAAAATGTTCAACTTTCAAAACGTGGAGTCCTGATACTTTGAAACTTTTTATGCCCAAAGATCATCAATACGAAAGAATTGAAGAATTAAGGAGATGAGGAATGGAAGAACGTGACAATACCTTCAAGAAATATAGATAGCAGGGTATAACCTTATACGTATTGAACCAGGGAGATGCAGAATAGAATCATTCACTTTCATAACCAGTATAATTCCAAAGACACAAAGTTATGGAAATCATATAAACAAGCACACAAAGTTTCTTATCATAAAAGATGGATGATTCCCACGTTTCAGACACGAAAAGAAGAAAATAAAAGTAAGAAAGGGAAAACTTCTATATTGATTACTTCAAATATATTATCTTTATAGAGTACAAAGATCCAACCCGAACAATAGTGTGGAGAAGACATTAAATAGTTTCCAAGAATGGTTACATTCGGTTACAAAAATGATGAAAACTTATTCGAGAAACAGATGTCTGAGTCTCTCTGATGCCTCGGCCGTTTCCATGTCGCGCAAAAAAAAAGCCACATTGAATCACATCTGTCAATCTGCCCTTACAAACTTTGAATGTGATCAATCCACGTGGGAGAGATTTAAAATGAAGCGGGCCTGAGGACACCTTTTTCATTTTCTACCTTTTGGAGAAATGGCATTTTGGAACATTTTGGCCCGCCCACCCACTTTTGATACAGTCTTGACACGTGGCCTTACTTGAGGTGGGACAGAGTCACGGGTCACGTTTATAATTTTACCTCTTTTCAATGTGGGCTCAAAAACACAAATTGCTCCGCCGGCCC
Source organism: Taxus wallichiana var. yunnanensis (assembly GCA_018340775.1). Taxonomy (NCBI): domain Eukaryota; kingdom Viridiplantae; phylum Streptophyta; class Pinopsida; order Cupressales; family Taxaceae; genus Taxus; species Taxus wallichiana. The sequence goes on from CM031236.1 coordinate 674,250,549, forward strand.
ACCTCCTACTTTGACCTTTGATGCGGGCTTAATATTTGACTTTTTCCTTGGCATGGGCGGGGCTATGGGTCACTTTTTAACTTTAATCTTCTTTATGAAAACAAAGCTCAAATTCCTTTGGTCGTTAAAAAGTCCAAGCAAAATGTAAAGTGAGTGGAGGCCTCCAAGTGTCCTCCTAATGCTTCTTTAAAATGAAATTCAAGGGTCAGTCCTCAAACATGAGTGGTCCCTCCACATGTCCCAGGCCTCTCAAAACCTTTTGAAAAATACTAAGTATGGGAAGCCACGATGGAAGCCTCCACGTGTCTTCATGGCGCAATTTCAACATAGAGACCCAAAGCGGAGATCTGAATGAGCGTGAGCTCACCACGTGTCCCCGTTCTACCAAACTGTACCAGCTACATAAACATTTATCTAAGTCTGGGCAAAGAAGCCGAAACCTCCACGTGTCCTCCCAACGTAACTCCAAGGCCAAACTAAAAAGCAAATCTTCAAATGAGTTTCATTCCTCCACGTGGACCAATTTTGGGTCAAGGCGATCCATAGAATTTTTAGAGTGCCCCACTGAGCCGCGTCCAACCAAAAGAGGCCACATTTCCTATTGATGCAAAGATGTAAATTTGATTGGGAGAAACGCCTGTCAAACTATAAAATGTGGAAAAATAGCCATTTGAGCCCGAAGATGAAATTTTCTCCAAGGACGGAGAACTTAGAAATGTTACAAGGCTCAAATACATTCCTCCGAGCTACATCCATTCATTTTTCCTCAAGTATTTAGAGAAAAACGACAAGGACAACAAATTCCAACGTGGAAAACGGAAAGAACGGGGAGCCCCGAGTTTATTAGATGAACAGAGAACGGGGACCCTAATCACAAACCCTTTTCTCGACAAATAGAGAAACGAGGAAACAACTATGGATCCATACGTGATCCTCGGCCCAAGAAGGAATGGTCATGGCAATAAAAGGAAGGCGAGACTTCTCGGGCACAATACTGGGAAAAAAATATGGCGAGGCTGCAAATTGATAGATTTTAATGTCAAAATGGGGCGAGACTATTTTGAGCACCAACACCTCTCTAACCTACCCCTAATACCCGATTCTAAATATTAATAAATTAAACTCTTTCACTCCCTCATGTCTAGTACAGGTATATATGACTCTAATTTTATTAATTTTAATTACCTCAATATGAACCCACGTCTTTAGGATATTGCCTAGCTTATGAACCCCTCGTCTTTGTGGTCTGTGCACCACATCTTCTTTATCATTCAAATCTTCTTTATCTAGTCATAACAAATATGAGTTTAACATAAATTTCTCCTGGCATTTTCTCTACACGAGCACTTCTCCCTCACCAAAAAATCAATTGAAAATTCATTTGACATTTCATAATCTATTAATAAAAAAGGTTTTTTTGATAATAAATAATATAAATCAACATGCCCTTGGCCTATTAGTGATGATGTTGGCTCCCATTGAGCCCGCCAGGGATCAAGTCTTGCTGAGTACAAGGCCTAGAGATACCCGACACGGAGAGCCAAACGATTGAGGCCAGGATCGTACCCTAGGTGATTTGACGGTGTGGATGCCCCTTACCCGTAGCTACTTAGCTGGAGGTGCTCACTGGTTTAGTTTCTTCATATACTTTGTATCAATGAGTCTATATATTCCCTCTGGAACTTAGGCAGAAATACCATTAAATTATGTAATCCAATACCCAATTAGATATTGCTCAATCAAAGTAATAATAATAATATAAGAGTAATATATTTTAGTCTTGTCAACAATTTACTATTAATATTTGACGTTCCTTTCCACAAAGTCTTCTTTTGGCAACTCCTAAGTAACATATTATTTGTTTGAAAAAATAATATAAATTTATTCGTGACAATTTATTCTTGACATGTTCATCAATTTTATAATGGTTAATGGAGGAACATGTCAAACCACTCATTAGGTTTGTAAGCTTTTGGTTATCTTCCAAACGGGAAAAACACCCACAATTTGTCAAAATCTAAATTGTCAAGAATCGAGCAAAGTGTATGAGTGTGAATCAAGGCTTTTGCCTATTTACGTCACCGCATCATAAGACCATTAAAAAGATTAAGAATTGGATTGGTCCGTATTAGTCAATATTTGTCCATATGATGGAAGGCTGGACTTTGTCTTAACAGCCAAGTCTTGTATTGTCGTCACGGAATAACAAGATTGACAACTACAAGAACCAAACCATTCCTCGCTATTTTTAGGTGAAATATTTCAATCTCAAATTGCAGAGCATCAATGGAGTGCATCATGTGTGGCGACGTGCGCTTCCAGAGCAGTTTGTTCCAGTGCACAAAATGTCTATTGCGCTCTCAGCATCGGTAAATTAACAATTCATCTCCTTATTGCTATTTTTTCTCTATTTTTTTAATTTTATAGATAAGCTTCATCCAATATATTCTAATTTATTGAAAAACAATGCAAGCTCGGATTGATATATCTCTTAAGCCATCAACTGATCATCATGTGCTTTTTCTGTCGTCAGATATTGCAGCAGAGCATATTTTGAGAATGTATCAGCTGAGGTGTGTGACTGGTGTTACAATATTCAGGAGGAGGCAGGCTTTGATAGTAATTGTGTGAGTGCGAAAAGAATTGGAAATTCTGTTGGGTCCGAAGAGTGGTTGAGCAAAGTGAGGAGAAAATCGAAAAAATGTTGTATTTACATTGATAGAGAGATACCCAGAAAGTTGAATAAGAAGGATTCTGATCTAATTTGCAATGATAGAAGAGTCAGGAGGAGATATAGACTTCTTGATGAAATAATGTGTTGACTGTAAGGGTTTCCAATGCAGATAAGCTATTTTCAATGAAATAATGTCCAAACCAACATTGAAGTTTCCTTTGCATAAAAAATTGGTATGGACAGCTGTTTTGTTTATGAATATACCAAACCTAGATCGGGCTTGTCTCTTGGGGCTATTCAGGAATATTTCTACATGAATGGGAAAGTGCTCTTTAATGCTTAGTACTTTTTTTTTCCCATTTTGAATTAATAGGAAATCAACGATTTACTATCAAAGCAGTTGAACCTGGGGCATTCCATACTGTCATGTTAGGTATCTAATTAGGAGGAACCAAAATAAATTGTTATTTCAGATTAATTTAGCGGCTCGTGAACTTGGTAATGTAGAAAAGGGTCTTTAATTTTTTGGATATAAATGCGGGGAATAATAACAGAAAAAGAAAAAGAAATAGAAATAATTGCTATTTTTGAATCACTTAAAGATAGAGATATTATTGACAGTCAATATATGGTCTTATGGTTAAACCCTCCTACTCGTTGTTTGACCCTTCATAAGATTCATTCAAATCCCAGCCTGTTTGGGTCAAACTCCCGGGTCTCCCTATTCAACTCTAGAATGACCATTGTTTTGAAGGCATTGCAAACTGGTTAGGGGTTTTTGTCAAATCAGATGGTGTAACACACCAAAAATACCAACACAAGAACAACACAGTGAAATACAGGATAACTTTTTTTTTTTTGACTTGCTTGACACATAACATGGCGCAACACGTCGTCACCAAGGTTACAACTAACACTGTGAACAACTTGATACAAGGATGGCCATAAAGGCAGCACAGAAACGTTCACACCTATCAAGGACAATTTATTTTTCTTTTGACAAGACAACATGAAAGTCCAATCCACATGACACACTCACGGCTAGGGCAAGCCACAATAAGAAATGATCGGAGGTTATTTATTTTGACAAGACTCCCTGTGGCTCATGACTTAAGCTTTCAGAAGAATTCAATACATGATTCGCACAAAATCATCTCAACAACTAAGTTAATTTCTCAAACACTGTAGAGTAGTTCACTTAAAGTCTTCTCCTACTTACTAAATCTTATTATCTTCCAGAAACTAACCATTGTTTTCCTTTAAGCTTGTTTAAGAGTTCACCCCAAAGGGATAGTGTTCGCTAGTTTAGCTAGGGGTATCAATTTATAAATGTTTACTTCACAAAGGATGTTTTCATTTTGATCACTCATGGAATCATTCGATTTCAAATAGATCACCTTTACATTTATTTGTTGAATTATAAAATTATTATTTTTGTTTAGCTTCTTTAAGGGTTAACCGACTCATTTTACTTTACTTATAAAATATTGTCGCTAAGTCTTAGAAAGATTTAACTTAACAATTTATTCTCAAGATCAAAGTTTTTCAATACTCATATCAATGTAAAGATTGAAAGCCATTTCTCACAAGGATAATTTCAAGCTTAACTACACAAGAACAAGACACTTTCTTTCACCATTACCAAACAATACAAGGCAAGAGGTCATATCAACTCTCTTTACAAGCAATGTTACACAATTTACAACACATTGGACATTTTTACAAGGAACTTCATAATGGTACAGATGAAACTTTTACACTCTTTTCTTCTAGTCTACTCGCATAATCCATCTGCACAAATATTAACTAGAGTCAGTTCGCTAGAACTGAGCATGTTAAGTCTATGCATTGAAATAATAAGCTAACATTTAACAATTGACATGAAAGGAATGTTCTACTTCATGAAAGGATCAAAGCACAAACCACTAATCTACTTTTCACACGAGGTAAGGATCTACACCAGCCAACAATGAGGAAGTCAAACATTCCAACAAGCAGTATATCACAAAACAAAGAAACAATCCAAGAACTCATGGGATAGGAACGAAAGGTCAATAGTATAGAGAATTTTGATCATGCAACCGTATGGATTATGTGACTTAAATCTAATATTCAAACCATCCATCTTAAAAGGGAAATAAAAACTTGAGTGCGACAAACTTTTTTTTTTTTTTTGATGGTGTGCTCGCATACAGGCTCAAACTAAATTAGTCCCGTTAATGCTTCGGGAACGATGATAAGAAGAAGTTAAGTCTCATTCGACGTTTCGCTAAGAATGAAGGAGGGTCGTCTTTTGAGTTATTTGTCTGATGTCTGGTGCTGTCGTGATAGCAATGAAACGGAAAGGTAATTCGAGAGCAAGGCATAATTTACTTTGCGTCGAATTCAATAGCCACTTCGATTTCTTTATTCTTACTTTGTTATTCGGTCAAGTTACGTTGTTTCAAAATTTAATACATTTTAATATACATATGTTTAATACATTTTAACGTACATATGTATATATATATATATATATATATATATATATATACATATTTATATACATATATATATATATACTTACTTTATCATTTGTTATATTACGATCTTTCGAAACTAATATGTTACATTATATGTAATTGTAGATTTATATATATATATATATATATATATATATACGTATCCTATATATATATATATATATATATATATCTTTATATTTCGGTATAACTTGATACCGATCTTTTTTTTGCAAAGTAATTGATACCTATAATGCGTATGAGAAGTTTAACTACCTACTAAGGATTAAATAAAGCGCTAAACCAAAAATTGTAATTTCCTTTGTACACGGAAACAAGAGACGTTTGGGAAGACTTTTCAATTTAGTTATAAATGAATAAGGCTGGGCAGTGGGTGGCCCATTTCAAATTTAGCGGCCATGAAGGTCTTTTCCACACGGCGCATCCAAATTCAAACAATTAGGTGTTGAAAAATTCACCTCCCACGGTCTACCGGCCGCCTACAACATTGGACGCGTCATTAGCACATGGATACGCCGTTTTTGCCTCCCTGGCCGCGTGGAAGACTGTTTTTTTTTCCTTTTTAGTCCCTGTGCGCGTGGATAAGGGTGTGGGGAGTAACAGATGAAGGCACAGGTCGGTAGAACAGAGGAGAAGTTGGTGCGTACGCCCAGGCCGCGTGGGTACAGGCGAGGAGGTGAATGAAAGGATGCAGGCGCATGTACACCCGAAGGGATGGCGCACCAGCGGCCGCAGTCGTCTAACTATGTTGTTTTTTCGTATGCATCAAGTCCCCCATCATTTTCGGCCCCGCTCCCCCGAGAGATCTTTATCAAATTAATTGTGGGAAGTAGGCATCACAGTACCCATAAAACATTTCTTTGATGGTGATAAGGCTATAACACGTAAATCTAAAATCTAGCTTACATTCATCGTTCTACTTCTTCTCTCTTTTTTTTTTTTCTACTAATATGGAACTAGTATTCACGAATATAGTTTGCTTACATACAATAATCAGTTACTCTCCTTCAGCTGAATATAGCAATATTCGCCATACTTGTTTGGGGCGTAGATAATGATGAAGGAGCTAGACGGTTTTGGGGTGTATGTTGTTACAATCTAACGACATGATGAAGGCAGAGAAGTTCTCTCGATTGATACGATGCAAGGGACAGAGAGAAAAGTCACCCGGTGGGAACAAACGCGTAGAATTTTTATTGAGATTCCGAGCATAAACAGTGATGACTCGAGGAAGGGGCCTCGCGGTGATTCCGGTTCATACGAATATACAGAGGCGCCATTTGCTTGGTTATTAAAACCACGGAGACTACGTAGGTTCAAGTGTATGTTTCATTGTCATTATTAAATGAATGAAGTTTATTTGCATATATGACAGTGATAGTATGCTGAGATATATGTATATAACAAAATGACAATTAAAGGTACTTTTAATATCTTTATAAGTTATTATCAATACATTCATTAGTTGTAGTATTACTTAAATAGGAATGGTATTTAACTATAGTACCCTTGTTAGATATTAAGGAGTGTTGAACACCAATCTTGATAAGTCTAGGTTATTACCATTAAGATCTATTCTAACTAACTTCCATGGACATCACATGGATTTCTAAGCAAGTTAATTTCATTTCCTTTTTTTTTTTTTTTGATGGATTTACCATAAATTCATGGATGAATAAAACATAAAGGAACTAGAGCTGGAAATACTTCTTTAGCATCATAAAAAGTCATTTTAAACTTAAGACCTTTCATCAACTACACAAGAGAAGATGATGCACTATTCTTTTCAATCTTTACAACACATTACTTTCAAGTACCCAAACAAAATCTTAATATATTTCCTTTTGAAATTTCTACACAATATTCACAAGAAATCAACAACATTTCCAACAAATTTTGAGTGAGAAAAAAAAACTAACATTTCAATACAACTTTCCTCCAATATTTCGTTACAACACCTTTTACTTCATGTGGGACATATTTACAATCATGTAAACACTTTTCAAGTAAAATTGCATTCAATCATGTGTCTCTTGGAGCAACTATAGATTACCATGTCTTTTTTTTTGAATGAAAACAAGAGGATACAACTTTCTTTTACATGCAAGTTTTACAACAAATAATATATGTAAGGCAATGAAAAGAGTCTTCACAAGCTCCATGGTGTTCTTCATCCTTGCTCCAAGTTCCAAGTAGTTCAATCACAACCAAAAATAGGGGGAGAGGCAACACTCTCCTCCCAACCAAATCTCAATGGAGAAGAGAAGCAATCTCCTCCATTGACCCCCGAGCCCCAAACACAACACAATGAAGGGGTGGTCTCCAACTCAAGGCAACAATACATGCTTCCACAATACAAGTTCTTCACAACATTCAAGCTAAAATAGAAGAACAAGAGACACACAATAACATTAAACATTACACAACAAGGCTTGCATCCAAGCCAACAAGAGAAGGAACTATGGGAATATTTTCCTTATGCCTCCCAAATGAGATGAGATGCCCATCCAAAACCCTCCACAAGATAACACAAGCCCCTATAACTCTTATGCCTCCCTCAAGTACCCCTTTTTCCTCCTATACTCTTATGCCTCCCTCCTCTTATGGCTCCCTCAAAGACAAGGTAGAATGTAAACATTCCTACCCAAGATGGGCATCCCTCTCAAACTCCCTCCACAATATCCTAATCTACTCTTTTGCCTCCCTCATGTGTATTCCCATAGACCTCTCCTATACTACACAAAAAGCATTCAATCCATCTTTCACAATATACCAAAGTAGACATGCATTTCTTACAATTTTAGCATAGAAGCAACAATATTATGAAAGCAAAAACAAAGGAGAGAAATCCCCTACCTCTCCATTGGAGAAGCCTAAACCAAGAAACTTGTCCAAGCTCCTTCCCAAATCAACCCAAGCATGCAAGTCCAAGCACTCTCTTTTTCCCTTTCTCCCAATTCTTCTCTCTCAAAAATAACAAAGGAGAAACTCTTCAACAACACAAAAAAACAAAGCTCCAACCCCCTCAACAAGAGAGGAAGTTTCAATAAATAGACCAAGGAAAGGGTGAGGGTGATGTGGCTCCAAGTAGGATGCCACATCACACATCCTCAAACCTCCTCCCAAGGTCAACACAAATCCCAAAACACCATAAATGGGTGGTTGGGTTGAATGACAACCCTCTTCCACATTCAACCCTTTCCCATGTGCCTTAAGGCACAATTAAATGCAAAATGAGGAAAATGCACTCCAAAGTCATATTTCCCTTCCCAAAACAATAAATAGCCCCCTTTTTGGATTCCCAACCCATAGATATGGTTGGTAAGGGGTTTTGGGAAGTGTGGGACAAGTTTAACTTGTCCCACAAGTCCCCTAAAATTGCCCTAAATCTCAAATTCGAGATTCTAAGAGCATGGAGTGGTCAACACTCAAAACCAAGCATTCAATGCAAGAGGACACACAAGACTCAAGGAGCCAACAATCAAATTTATTACACCCACTTGACTTTCCCCAAGGCTTAAAACTAAAACAAGATATTACATTAATCCAAACACACTTAACAAAAGTAATTTAACAAAAGGACTTCACAAAAGAATTCACCTACTAAATCAAGTAAAAACAAGTAAATAACATTCTTACCCCCTTGGTCACATAGAACATTTCCCCCTCATGGAAATTTTCTCAACACATACAAGAACAAAGTTAACACAATACAATTTACAAGTTGCCTTGACGACCAATGTTGTAACCACCCGACATTCTGTTGTGTTTGGTCCCCAATCCCCCTCATGGTTGTGATCATGCTTTGTGTTTCTGCAAAATGCAAAATACCCTCTTCGGCCTTGCGGCCATGTCAAAATATCCAAAATAATCATATGCATGAAATTTATTAACATCTATACGTAATTCAAGCAATCATTATTTCTAGGTCTAATTCACAATTTAATCATGCATTTCATCATTTTCCAAAATCATAGTAATGTAAATTCAACAACTACATTCTACTCATCAGGGCGAAGAAATCCAATGTTAGAACACATGCAATATATCTATATAAAAATAATATCAATATCCAATAGTCTGTCCATGAGTCAGTGTAGATCATACTGAAAACAAAATCCAACCATAATCCAAATGCATCTAATCACAAAACATCATGCTAATCAACATAAGTATAAGCCATGTCCATATCTAAAGTCTGCATAACTCAAAATGATAATCACTAAGCGTCGTAGGGAAGTGGGCATTACATCCCCCTCCCCTTAGACTAGACTTCCTCCTGGAAGTCACTGAAATAAGTGTGGAAACTGAGCTCGCAATGATGTAGCATCCTCCCAAGTAGCAGCAGTCTCATCGTATCTGTCCCATTGGACCCGAACCTGATCAATCTCTCTGCCGCGAAGGCCCAGGGTCCTGCGATCTAAAATGCGCACGGGCTCCACCATCACCTGCCCCTGATCCTGCACCTGCAATGCAGTCCAATCTAGCACATGAGAAGGATCAGAAACATATCTCCTAAGCACAGAAACGTGAAATACATCATGGACGCGCGATAAGCTAGGTGGCAGTGCTAGACGATAGGCTAAGGGGCCGAGGCGCTCCAAGATCTCAAAGGGTCCCACAAACCTAGGAGCAAGCTTAGAACCTTTTCCATAACGGATAGGGCTCTTATGTGGCCTGACACGAAGAAACACCTTCGTGCCTACCTCAAAACTGCGATCTGTCCTATGTTGGTCTGCATACTTCTTCTGTCTATCCTGAGCCTCCTGCAATCTCTGTCTAATCAAGGTAACCTGCTGCTCCATATCCTGTAATAATGCTGGCCCAAGAGAAACCCTGTCCTCAATCCTATCCCAACTAAGAGGTGTCCTGCACTCTCTACCATATAATGCCTGAAAAGGAGCCATGCCTATAGAACTCTGAAAACTGTTATTAGGGCAAACTCCACCAAATACGATACTCCTCCCATCTCGACCGATGATCCATCACGTACATCCCGAGCATGTCTTCCAAAATCTGATTCACCCTCTCCGTCTGTCCATCGTCTCTCGGGTGATAAGTCAGCTGAAATTAATCCTCGTCCCGAGGGCATACTTTGCATGGTGGTCCGTAAATGGGAGGTGTACAAAGGGTCGCGGATCATGAAATGATCTTCCGCGAATCCCATGTAGTCTCGACAATCTCATCAAGATATACACGTCTTTCTTTGCACTAGCCGTGTAGGTAGTCTTCACTGGAGAAAAGTGAGCTACCTTCGTCAATTTATCCACCGTGACCATGATGGCGTCGTGGTGGTATCTCGACGTCGGCAACCCAACAATAAAATCCATAGAGATGGTGTCCCACTTCCATTCCGGTATGGCGTGAGGATAGAGGAGGCCGGCTGGATGCTGATGCTCGGCCTTCACCCTCTGGCACTCTAAACAGCGGGAAACAAATGAAGCTATGTCTCTCCGAAGTCCTCTCCAAAAGTACAACTGTCTCAAGGTGGCGTGCATCTTCTTCACCCCGGGATGGGCTGAATACGGTGCACGATGAGCCTCTGTCAAAATGTCATGTCTCAAACCTCCATCTCTGGGAACATATATTCGACCTCTGTGTCTGAGAAGACCATCTTCCTCTAACGAAAATCCATCAAACCTACCCTCAAGAGGTCTCTGGGACTCAATCTCTGCTCTGGCTGCAAGGTAAAAACTATCCTGAGGAAGCTGCTGCAAGATCCTACTCCGCAAATCTGTGCCCACTGAGGTGGCCATAGCCACATGTCTCCGTCTACTCAAGGCATCTGCCACCACGTTCTCCTTCCCTTTCACATGCTCTATCTCCATGTCATACTCACAAGTAACTCCATCCAACGCCGCCGTGAGCGTTGAGATTGGGCTGCGTGAAGAGGTGGCGAAGACTCAAGTGATCGACCCCGAGTGTAAATCTCCGGCCAAGAAGAAAATGCCTCCACCGCACTAAGGCATGAACTACTCGCTGCAAGCTCAGGTCATGGGTCGGATAATTGAGCTCATAATCTTGAGTTTGCGAGACTCAAAGGCAACTACTCTACCCTCCCCGCATTAGCACTCCTCCAATTCCTGCCAAGGAAGCATCTCGTGCATACGAAAAACTCTCCATGAGGATCCGACACCTTTGCGGATAGGTGCTCTCGTAAGGCACTCCTTCAGTGTACTGAAGGCCTGCTCACATTTATCTGTCCATACAAACTTCTTCCCTTTCCGCTGAAGAGAAGTGATGGGGTGCGCAATCCGAGAGAAGTCCTGAACAAACCTCCTGTAGTATCCTGCTAATCCCATGAAACTACGCACCTCGGTCACACTAGTGGGTGCTGGCCAATCCATGATGGCTCGAATCTTGGAAGGATCGACTGCGATACCTTCCCCAGAAATAACGTGGCCCAAATACTGCACCTCAGTCTGAAAGAATGCACACTTCTCCAAGTTCCCGTAAAGGCGCTGCTCGCGAAGACACTGAAGAACCTGGCGAAGGTGCTCCTCGTGCTCCTCACGTGTGCGTGAGTAAATCAGAATGTCATCAAGAAAGATGAGCACGAAGCGATCAAGGAAGGTCCTGAATACCCCATTCATCAAACTCATAAACACCACGGGGCATTCGTCAAACCAAAGGTACTACTGTGAACTCGTAGTGGCCATATCTCGTGCGGAAAGCTGTCTTGTGAATATCTGTCTCCGCAATCCTGAGCTGATGGTATCCTGACTTAAGATCTATCTTGGAGAAAATGGTAGCCCCCTTCATCTGATCAAACAAATCGTCAATGCGTGGAAGGGGGTAACGATTCTTGATCGTTACTTTATTCAGCTGACGGTAGTCAATGCACAACCGAAGAGATCCATCCTTCTTCTTTACGAAATAACTGGTGCACCCCAAGGGGATACGCTAGGACGAATTAGGCCTTTCTCCAGAAGGCCCTCCAGCTGCAACTTGAGTTCACATAACTCAGGGGTAGTCATCCGATAGGGTGCTCGTGAGATAGGCTCTGCGCCTGGAACTAGATCTATATGGAAGTCGATCTCACGTGGGGGAGGTAATCCCGGTAGCTCCCCTGGGAACACATCGGCGAACTCTGATAAGATGGGATGATCATCGAGGGAAGGTCCCCCTGACTCATCCTCGATCATCACTAAGCTATTATAACAAAGATACAACCTGCAACCCCGTCGCACACACCGCTTAAGCTGCATAGCGGAGATGGTGCGAATAGAGACGGGTCTCTTAACCCCTGATATCACCGACTCTACCCCAAGGTCATCTATGCAAGCAACAGTCTTGTGGTAACAATCCACTCTAGCTCGATGAGCGGACAACCAATCCATGCCTAAAATGATGTCATAAGATCCTAATGGAAGGATCCTAAGATCTGAAGTAGTGGTGAAGGGTCCCAAATCCACTACACACTCCTTAACTAAGGAGTCTATAGAAATCTTGGCTCCAGAAGCCATCTCTACGTCCCAACTACGGCCCTGCCTAACTGCCACCAGCCTACAACGCTCTACCAAAGATGGTGCAATGAAAGAATCAGAAGAACCAGAATCAAATAATATAGAGGTGGAAATACCTCCAACACTACCTGTCGTCTCAATCACAGTACTCTGATGCTCAGCCTGGCGGTTCTCGACCGCTGCGTAGATCCGATGACTCCGTGCCATATCTCCAACAGTAGGCTCTGAGCTCTGTGTCTTACCCTTGGTAGGGTTAAGTGGGCAATCTCTCCAAATATGCCCAACGACTCCGCAACCATAACAGCCGCCTGATCCTCTCCAGTGGGAAGCGGCTCCAGCTGGTACTCTAGATGACTGAGATGCCGATCCTGACGATCCGGCTATGGACTGCTGAGGTCTCTGCTGGCGAGCTCCGACTGACTGAGCTCTCGGTGCACCCTGTGTCCTGATGGGACCCCTAGGAGGAGGCCCCATACTACGTCCTCTCTGTGCATCGAATCTCTGAGGAGGTCGGTAAGGTGGGCGGGTCTGCTGCTGCTGCTGCTGCTGTGGTGGCCTAAATGAAGCCTGCCCTGAACTCTGTCCACCCCGTGGAGGAGGAACTGACCCCTTCGACCTACTATCCTGCATCTGCTGGATACGGCTCCGAACTCTATCTCTAGCCTGCTGTGTCTTCCCCCGTGTCTCCTCTGCAATATAGGCCTTCTCCACGGTCTCTGCTAACTGTCTGTGGGCAGTGAATGCGCACTGCGCCAGCTAAATCCAAGTTCAGGCCCCGGATGAACCTGTGAATCCGTACCTGCTCATCCTGCATATAGTCGACGTCAAGTAGGTCCAGTAAACTCTCATACTCGGCTCACATCATCGATCCTGACGACGGAGGTCATGAAACTCATCTATACGCTGCTGAATAAACCTCCTAGGTAAATACCTGCTCCTGAACCGCTCCTCAAACAGCTCCCAGGTAACCGTCTCTGAGTCGACATGGAGCTTCTGCTCCTCGGTCCTCCACCAGACTCCTGCTCCATCCTTCAGAAGATGGATCGCAACACGAGCTTTCGTGTTGCTACTACAAGGACAGAGCTTGAAGCATCCGCTCAAGCTCACCAACCAGGCCTCTGCCTGAAACCGCCTATATCTCCTGAATACTGAGATGGTCGCAGCTTCAGGATCTCCCTGATATGGTCTGCAGCTGATGAATGACGAATCCTAGGTCTCTCTATGCTCCTCCCTCTGTCTAGGGCTCAGAGACCTATCCCATGTCCCGAGATCCTGTCCCCATGTCCTCTCTGTGGCGACTCTGCCTAACCTACCGACTCTGCATGGAAATTCTACTCTCTGTGCTCCTCATCAGCCGTGTCGAGGGGATGCACAGGCATCTACCGATGGCTCCAGTGCTATGCCTAGCAAGTCGCCTCCCAAGGGCTCTCCGCGTATAGCGGCATTGACATCCTGAAGTGTCTGCAAAATCTGAGGCAGAAGGGCTGCTACGGCCTGCTCTGGCGGTGGTATGTCTAGGTCTATGTGAAGAGACCCCTCGCCCAATCCGCGCCTCCTGCACAGATCAAGGCGAGAGTTAGTTCACTGTACTAGGTCTTGTGCTAGTTTTCAAAATTTGCTGTTTACTATAATTATCAACAATATGGTTTCATATTTTAAAAGAATAATGTTCTGTACTAAGTTAAGTGTTCCTGTTCTGCGTTTTCCTGCGTGTGCCCAAGGGTCCCAGCTTCGAACCCCTGGCTCTGATACCAAAATGTAACGCTGCGGTAAAAAAAGCCGACGCCACACTCACGACATCGACAAAGACGACGCCGCAACAAACAAGTGACCCGAAAATGCGACAAACTTTTTTTTTTATTTACCTATGGTGTGCTTCGCTCGATAGTATTACATCGGCTCAAACTAAATTAGTCCCTCGATGCTTCGGGAACGATGATAAGAAGAAGTTAAGTCTCATTCGACGCTTCGCTAAGAATGAAGGAGGGTCGTCTTTTGAGTTATTTGTCGATGTCCGTGTGTCTTTGTCGTGATAGCAATGAAACGGAAAGGTAATTCGAGAGCAAGGCATATTTACTTTGAATCGAATTCATTAGCCACTTCGATTTCTTTATTCTTACTTTGTTATTTGGTCAAGTTACGTTGTTTCAAAATTTAATACATTTTAATATACATATGTTTAATACATTTTAACGTATATATATATATATATATATATATATATATATACATATATATATATATATATATATACTTACTTTATCATTTGTTATATTACGATCTTTTTCAAACTAATATGTTACATTATATGTAATTGTAGATTTATATATATATATATATATATATATATATATATATATATATATATATATACGTATCCATATATATATATATATCTTTATATTTCGGTATAACCCTTTTTTTTACCGATCTTTTTTTAATATACTTAAATCAACATAATTGATACCTATAATGCGTATGAGAAGTTTAACTACCTACTAAGGATTAAATAAATGCGCTAAACCAAAAATTGTAATTTCCTTTGTACACGGAAACAAGAGACGTTTGGGAAGACTTTCAATTTAGTTATAAATGAATAAGGTTGGGCGGTGGGTGGCCCATTTCAAATTTGGCGGCCATGAAGGTCTTTTTCCACACGGCGCATCCAAATTCAAACAATTAGGTGTTGAAAAATTCATATCCCACATCACCGCCGCCTACAACATTGGGACGCGTCATTAACACATGGATACGCCATTTTGCCTCCCGCCGCGTGGAAGACTATTTTTTTTTTTAGTCCTCCGTGCGCGCGTGGATAAGGGTGTGGGGAGTAATGAGATGAAGGCACAGTCGGTAGAGAACAGAGGAGAAGTTTGGTGCGTACGCCTGCCGCCGCGTGGGTACAGGCGAGGAGGTGAATGAAAGGATCTGGGCGCGTGTACAGTCCAGAAGGGATGGCGCACCAGCAGCAGGTCGTCTAACTATGTTGTTTTCTGTACAGTATCAAGTCCCCCATCATTTTCGGGCCCTGCCTCCCAGAGATCTTTATCAAATTAATTGTGGGAAGTAGGCATCACAGCCGTAAAACATTTGTTGATGGTGATAAGGCTATAACACAGAAATCTAAAATACTGCAGTTACATTCATCGTTCTACTTCTTCTCTCTTTTTTTTCTACTAATATGGAACTAGTATTCACGAATATAGTTTGCTTACATACAATAATCAGTTACTCTCCTTCAGCTGAATATAGCAATATTCTGCCATACTTGTTTGGGACGTAGATAATGATGAAGGAGCTAGACGGTTTTGGGGTGTATGTTGTTACAGTCTAACGACATGATGAAGGCAGAGAAGTTCTCTGATTGATACGATGCAAGGGACAGAGGAGAAAGTCACCCGGTGGGAACAAACGCGTAGAATTTTTATTGAGATTCCGAGCATAAACAGTATGACTCGAGGAAGGGGCCTCGCAGCGGTGATTCTGGTTCATACCAGAATATACAGAGGCGCCATTTGCTTGGTTATTAAAACCACGGAGACTACGTAGGTTCAAGTGTATGTTTCATTGTCATTATTAAATGAATGAAGTTTATTTGCATATATGACAGTGATAGTATGCTGAGATATATGTATATAACAAAATGACAATTAAAGGTACTTTTAATATCTTTATAAGTTATTATCAATACATTCATTAGTTGTAGTATTACTTAAATAGGAATGGTATTTAACTATAGTACCCTTGTTAGATATTAAGGAGTGTTGAACACCAATCTGATAAGTCTAGGTTATTACCATTAAGATCTATTCTAACTAACTTCCATGGACATCACATGGATTTCTAAGCAAGTTAATTTCATTTCCTTTTTTTTTTTTTGCAATGGATTTACCATAAATTCATGGATGAATAAAACATAAAGGAACTAGAGCTTGAAATACTTCTTTAGCATCATAAAAAGTCATTTTAAACTTAAGACCTTTCATCAACTACACAAGAGAAGATGATGCACTATTCTTTTCAATCTTTACAACACATTACTTTCAAGTACCCAAACAAAATCTTAATATATTTCCTTTTGAAATTTCTACACAATATTCACCAGAAATCAACAACATTTCCAACAAATTTTGAGTGAGAAAAAAAAACTAACATTTCAATACAACTTTCCTCCAATATTTCGTTCAACACACCTTTTACTTCATGTGGGACATATTTACAATCATGTAAACACTTTTCAAGTAAAATTGCATTCAATCATGTGTCTCTTGGAGCAACTATAGATTACCATGTTTTTTTTTTTTTTTTGGAATGAAAACAAGATGATACAACTTTCTTTTACATGCAAGTTTTACAACAAATAATATATGTAAGGCAATGAAAAGAGTCTTCACAAGCTCCATGGTGTTCTTCATCCTTGCTCCAAGTTCCAAGTAGTTCAATCACAACCAAAATAGGGGGAGAGGCAACACTCTCCTCCCAACCAAATCTCAATGGAGAAGAGAAGCAATCTCCTCCATTGACCCCGAGCCCCAAACACAACACAATGAAGGGTGGTCTCCAACTCAAGGCAACAATATACATGCTTCCACAATACAAGTTCTTCACAACATTCAAGCTAAAATAGAAGAACAAGAGACACACAATAACATCAAACATTACACAACAAGGCTTGCATCCAAGCCAACAAGAGAAGGAACTATGGGAATATTTTCCTTATGCCTCCCAAATGAGATGAGATGCCCATCCAAAACCCTCCACAAAATAACACAAGCCCCTATAACTCTTATGCCTCCCTCAAGTACCCCTTTTTCCTCCTATACTCTTATGCCTCCCTCCTCTTATGGCTCCCTCAAAGACAAGGTAGAATGTAAACATTCCTACCCAAGATGGGCATCCCTCTCAAACTCCCTCCACAATATCCTAATCTACTCTTTTGCCTCCCTCATGTGTATTCCCATAGACCTCTCCTATACTACACAAAAATCATTCAATCCATCTTTCACAATACACCAAAGTAGACATGCATTTTTTACAATTTTAGCATAGAAGCAACAATAATATGAAAGCAAAAACAAAGGAGAGGAATCCCCTACCTCTCCATTGGAGAAGCCTAAACCAAGAAACTTGTCCAAGCTCCTTCCCAAATCAACCCAAGCATGCAAGTCCAAGCACTCTCTTTTTCCCTTTCTCCCAATTCTTCTTTCTCAAAAATAACAAAGGAGAAACTCTTCAACAACACAAAAACAAAGCTCCAACCCCTCAACAAGAGAGGAAGTTTCAATAAATAGATCAAGGAAAGGGTGAGGGTGATGTGGCTCCAAGTAGGATGCCACATCACACATCCTCAAACCTCCTCCCAAGGTCAACACAAAAATTAAAACACCATAAATGGGTGGTTGGGTTGAATGACAACCCTCTTCCACATTCAACCCTTTCCCATGTGCCTTAAGGCACAATTAAATGCAAAATGAGGAAAATGCACTCCAAAATCATATTTCCCTTCCCAAAACAATAAATAGCCCCCTTTTTGGATTCCCAACCCATAGATATGGTTGGTAAGGGTTTTGGGAAGGTGGGACAAGTTTAACTTGTCCCACAAGTCCCCTAAAATTGCCCTAAATCTCAAATTCGAGATTCTAAGAGCATGGAGTGGTCAACACTCAAAACCAAGCATTCAATGCAAGAGGACACACAAGACTCAAGGAGCCAACAATCAAATTTATTACACCCACTTGACTTTCCCCAAGGCTTAAAACTAAAACAAGATATTACATTAATCCAAACACACTTAACAAAAGTAATTTAACAAAAGGACTTCACAAAAGAATTCACCTACTAAATCAAGTAAAAACAAGTAAATAACATTCTTACCCCCTTGGTCACATAGAACATTACCCCCTCAAGAAAATTTTCTCAACACATACAAGAACAAGCTAACACAATACAGTTTACAAGTTGCCTTGACGACCAATGTTGTAACCACCCGACATTCTGTTGTGTTTGGTCCCCAATCCCCCTCATGGTTGTGATCATGCTGTGTTTCCTGCAAAAATGCAAAATACCCTCTTCGGCCTTGCGGCCATGTCAAAATATCCAAAATAATCATATGCATGAAATTTATTAACATCTATACGTAATTCAAGCAATCATTATTTCTAGGTCTAATTCACAATTTAATCATGCATTTCATCATTTTCCAAAATCATAGTAATGTAAATTCAACAACTACATTCTACTCATCAGGGCGAAGAAATCCAATGTTAGAACACATGCAATATATCTATATAAAAATAATATCAATATCCAATAGTCTGTCCATGAGTCAGTGTAGATCATACTGAAAACAAAATCCAACCATAATCCAAATGCATCTAATCACAAAACATCATGCTAATCAACATAAGTATAAGCCATGTCCATATCTAAAAAGTAATAAACGTTAACAACTAGGATTCTCTCTAATTTCTTTGGTTTACAACTAGGATTCTCTCTTCCTAGAACTTTCTATTGCTAAAGGTTATATCCTGAATCCCATTGATCTACTTTCAGGCATTGAGGACGATAATGAAAATTTCCTTCTTTCCTTCCTAATGTCTAATACCAGAATAGATTATTGAAGAAACTACAAGCCGCAAGCCTTATTAGGAAACGAGTAACAAACAAAATAGCTCACAAGCAGGCTACACTCTAGGTAGGCAAGCATGACAACTTTTAAATGGAAAGCCTAAACAAACTTCATTCGTAATCTTCATAAATAGCATACATACTATTATCCAAGACAATATAGCACTATGTGTAAAATGTTGTACAATATCAATTCAGTCCAGCAGGACTCTCACTTACGCAACAATTTACATTCAATAGAAAGGTAATCAAGGAGTAGTGTTACAACTAATAAAGCAAGAGCCACTCTAGCTAAGGACCTAGATTTCCATACTTTTTGATATTCCTTATCAATGATGATAAAACACCGCAAAAGAAATATACATGCATTTGTGTTTTATCCAACGGTAAGTCTTCATTCAGTAGATCTGAAAGGTGATAACTATCTTGTCAGCACAAGCAAGGGAACAAGCCAAAGAGGAAAGAAGCATTCGAGTGGGGCAGAAGTACTAATGAAGGAAACCCCCTAAGGAAGCAAAAAGCAGGAAGTATCTACTATCGAGCAGAAATCAGACCTAAGCATTTATGAGCTTCTATTGATTTGATATCGCTTAGGGTAGCCATAACTAAGCATTTTGAAAGGTAACATTTATTTATTTATTTTTATTTTTTTATAGCTTCCATGTTTCATAAGAATGTCCCTTTCCCATTTCAGATGGTTTGATCCAAAACAACAAAAGCAAGTAAAACATTGTTCTCATCCATATAATTATAACAGAATAAAGATAACAACAATTTTCCCTTATGCAAACCGATCATGAAAGGAACGTCGATTCAGGAGAAGGAACAGGAAAAAAAAAAAAACCAATGCACTCAAGGACAATCGATAAAATCAAACACAATATTCCATCTTAAGGCATCATTTCAGGTAGTAGATCATTTATTTCATGAAGTTGAAAAAGGATAGAAAAATATTTCAGGGGCTAGTCTTAACATGCCTGGTTTAGAACGCCATCTCCATATGAAAAGATTTGTCTCAAAGCCGCTGCTTGCCCTTAACCCAAAGTGCTCTGCGGGCTCGTGCTAGCGCCACATTCACACAGTGAAAAACAGCTACAAACCAACCCCATGATTTGAAGCTCGGACACGAGACATATGGATTACACCACGCTCCTGGCTCGGGTAGGCATCTACCGTGATGATACACAACCTTTTCCTTCATCAGATTTGGGGACAGCATCAAAATCTCGGTGCAAACATTGCAGCTGTAGCTTGTAAGGTGTGATAATTCCAACAGCACCCTTTATGCCTGCCAACATATTGACTCGTAGAAGATGCTCATATAGTTGCAAGGCAAATTGTGCTTCATGAATATTCTGATATGAAACAGATCGGCCTCAAAAGATTGCAAAGTTGAACCCTGCCTACAGGAAACCAATCAACTAGCAAACCCCAAACCTGCGAAGGACCGTTGTCTCAAAGGTAGAGTGCTCAGCAATGCTGATGGAGGTCCTTGATTTGAGTCCTAGCCGATCCATGCCTTACAACATTATCATTAGCAAAATTCTAAGTAAAGTGATCTCCCTGAAATGAAGTAATAAGATGGAACAATTGTCCTTAGTTCTCTGCACATCCTTCAGGCTCCTACAGGCTAGAAGTAGTCCCACTGCTAACTGAGTTACCATTTCTCTTGATCAAGCAAACCATCATGAGTTCTTTCCTTGGGCTGATATAGTACAGATCCACGCCTATGAGATTCTCTCCCATGAGTTACATCGTAAAACAAGTAAGGAAGCAATAGAGAATCTCATAAATAAATTTCATCAGGTCTGTTGGTAACACCCTCACTGTCACGAATCGGTTTTGGATGAACAAACTCAATGCAAGCTCTGGATCTGAGAAATATCCTGCTACCTTCATCTCCCAAGACATTTTCTCCAATATTGCATAGATCTCCTGTGCCTGTGGATGCGATCTGTCACCTACACGAAAGCATGCGCCATCACTTGCATATCATGCAATTTCACGGACAGTAATGGAAGGTAAAAGGTTGGCCTTTTTCACACAGTTTATTGTAGTGAAAATGTCTTTGCTGTCGCACTTCACTGTCAAATTTTCTTCGTGTACCGCATACTTGCTGCACATTGATTTATCAGATTTGGTAAAGGGAGTTCGATGGATTTTGGCAGTCGAGCTCATGGCTTCAGATTTTTTTATGGGGTTGGGCCATACCGAAGTTGCAGGGCGTTGCTGTGGATTCCCCAACAAGAACACACCAGACAGCACCCAAAGGACGTGGAGGTAACACGCCTACCTCCCTATCTTGTAGCTTCATCTATAACCACCAATTCAAACCCATGGCCAGAACTAGGAACAGTAGTGAACACAATCTCAGCCTCATTGCAAAACTTGCCTCAAGGTTTGATCGAGCTTCTTCCATGCTAGATCCGCCACCTGGACAGAAGCGACTTCCCAAAAGAAAGGGCAAGGCAGCTCAATCTAAAACTTTATCTCGTTCTTCTACTACAGCTACGAGATTTTGCAACACCGATCATGGTACATGTGGTCGCGTCTGTCAATCGTAGATGGGCGAAACACATAAAATGGTCAACCCGCCAACACGTTGCCCTTGCAACACTTTCACTGTCACTTCGTCGATTTGAGAACATAACTAGAAGGGAAAAAACCCGAGTCTGAGGATGCAGTCGAACTGAACAGATAACAACATAGCGGACAACTTGCACAACTGAACATGACTGAGGTTGCGTGCATCCAGAACATCAGGATCAACACCGACGGTGCCTTGGGAATCGCCCTGCAGCTCCCCAGATTAACTCCCTCTGGATGTGGGTCGCCAAGGCAATGCAGGAGGGACATCACGAGATCGATCCTCACGCCTCTTGACTGCGTGTAGCAATTCCTCCATTGAACTGAGCTTTCGATCGATTGGAGCAGTCTTATTCTTCATTATTTAAGCTGATTCTCAGCTCAAAATGATTGACAGTGACCAGATTGCAAGAACTATAAAAATAGAGGAAAGCCAGCTCGATTCTTCCAAAAACTTACACTCATCTATTGTTCTCTTCCCTGTAGCTGCTGCAAATAGCCAGATACTTCCTCACGGCACTCTCATAGCAAAAGTTCAGTTCTACACTCCACGATAGGTACAGGCATAGGCTAGAGGCGTGCTGGTCCAGCATTGAGTGGTTTAGGAAATTGTTTAATGCATTCGGTGAGACTATGACAGCTATTGAGGGCGCCCCCTGCCAACTGACCCAACTCTCACCCACCTGCCTTCAATTTTCTCTGAAAAACTGTCCCCTCTCTTTCATTTTGTCAAACGCTTGAATGCATTCACCAAACTTCTGCGCCCTTGACAAGAAACACGTGCTTCCCTACGCCCTCCACTCCGTTTCCATTTTTTTTAAATTTACTAGTTTCAAAACTCTCTCTCTTTTTTTTTTTTTATAAACTTTCATTATTATTGTTATTCATTTTAGAGGGGTTCGAACTGCAGATTGTCTATCCCAAAACCCCAATCGATGCCAATTACCCTTCCTTAAGCAAGCAAAACGTGGTCGACAATATCAGAAATACGGATTAAAATTAATTTCCTTGTCGGTTGATAAACTCACTACTAGCTTGGATGTCATGTAACTATTCTTATCTCCTATAATATCAGACATTATAGAAAAAGCAACAACGAATTCCGCCAAATGGGCAAGTATAATTTGTGTCATGTCTAATGGAACCCTACCCGTCACACGAAAAATGTGATTAATAGATTTTTAATTAAGAAAAGGGTCGTAAAGCACTCAGGAATTCATATCCACAAAGAATCAGGAAAACAATTTATATCCTAAGCTCATAAAGATTATTCAGGAAGAGTAGAGATATTCCATGCTTAGCACTTGATCGCCACAGGATGAATAGGTGTAATGTAGAACAGGGCATTACAGATGGGGCATTCACCTAGCAAGTGCATACCACCTTTTCCCATATCTTGGTGGACATTGACCTTTCTCAAGACCTTCCTCAAGAGATTAATCTTCATATTGGTTGTAGAACTTGGGCTCAGTGGTTGGATTATGAAGGTTTGTCATTTCGTTGCCATTGTTGCTTTGATACTGCTCACCTTATTACGGATTGTAGGCGTTCTAGACACAAACACACTAAACCAATGTGGTGGACTGACTCTCTTCCTAAACACCTCAATGTTTGTGCTCCTTCAGGTTATGCTTTAGAACCATCCTCACCTCCTTCTAACAAGAACCACACTTCTGGTGCTAACACCCTGAATTATGTTGTGACCCCTGCCCCTGGTGACTTTCAGCCCGCTTAGTGTGTTTAAGTGGAGTGCTTATTCCTTGTCGAATTTTAAGCCAATCAACTCTCTTTAAGTTGTTAGCCCTTGTGAGCTTGAATCTAATGCTAATGATGACAGGGGAAACTGGAAGGTTGTTAAAAACAAGAAAAAAAGGTCTTTCGAAGAAGGATATAGCTACATCTCAATTGAAAAGCAGGTCACCTTAAAAACTCTTATCTAACTACGACCTTTGTCTCTTTTGGATTTGCCTAAAGCCTCATTGTTGTTTTTTCTGAGCGCCTCTATTGTGTGGTTGTTTTTTTGTTGCTGCAACTGGACTCTTGTTTTTGTGTTGTCTCTTTTCATCCTCAATGCAATATCTTGAATTTTGGCTTTTTATACATGGATAGGGTTCCCAATCCAAAAACCTTTATCCTTATCTAAAAGAAATTGCTATGATATCTATCCCATATTGGGAAAAAAAAAAAAAAATCATTTACACCTCCTTTTTAAGTACATGAAAGTCTAAAAGTCTCATTCCCATTATTATTGTCCAATTTTTTTTGAAAAAGTATATGTTTCTAAAAGAGATAGTTTTCATTTTGAGAGGAAATAAATTGAATTGAATGGCCTAAAAAAATATATCTTGCAAGGGAGGCCAGAGAAATCCAACAATAAACACTAGATGGGTGTGTAGGATAAATTCATTTTTATTTAAGAGAAAATAAAATAGTATATACTATTTAGTCATAGAGTCTACTGATGTAGGTTGTTTATATGCTCCACCAATATTACTCCAGCCCTAACTAAACTACTCCATCCCAAGTTAAGCATTAAAACCCAACTGAATATAATTTGTAAAACGAAAATAGCTCGATAAATATAACACAGAGACATTTTCTTTCTTTGAGATTGTGAGAACTTGTTTTATCTAAAGATCAGATACGTTTGTCATTGGGGAGCCCATTGATGCACAATCAAGACAGATTATTACTGTGCATGATAAATAACAAAATTCGTAAAAACCTCACAAATGGTTATTTGTTGCCATGAGACCATAATTAATTGAAGCGTTTATTTAACAAGGCCATGAAATAGATAATACTGCTAAAGCAAGAGTTATTTGAATAGATGTAATAAATAGAAAATATGGTTTTTTGATTAGATGTAGTAAACGGAAAATATGGTAAAGTTGCACTTTTGTTTTGAGTTCAAAATTATTTGTAAATATTAATCGGCTGGGAAAAGCGTTTGGTCTTAGAAAAAGGCAAATCATTGATTCATTAATAATTGACAAGAAGGAAGAAGTTAATAATGATTGTAAAAGATTTATTAAAAATAAAATGTAAATATGATTTATGGAACTCAACCAAAATGAGTTTATAAAAAATAACACGATTCTTATTCATTTTTTCTGTCCAAAAAGTGTTAACTTGAATATCTTAATTGTTTATTTTCAGCTATTTAAACCATTGGAGTTTTATGTTACATCCAAAATATCCAAATTACACCAACTTTGTAGTTCTAAGAGACTAGTCCACTATTTTTTAGGTGACAACCAATATATCGATTTGTAATTTGATTTTAATCACCAAGGAATAGAGCAAGCTAAAATAAATTATAGGAATTGAAAGTGACTGTCCGATTACGAAAACCAGCAAAAGAGGGATAATATTACAATAGTACTACATAGAGGTGGGCTGAAAATGTTAAATGGAAATGTGAAGATAAGTGGTACAAAGTTTTGGAAAAACGTCTAAATGAAAGAACGAAAAATAGAAAAGAGGCTGATCAAAACTAAACAAAGAGATATTTTCATGCACGAAAGAGTTTGTCTTTGTTGTACAACCTAGCACATAGATCTCGATCGATATCGTTGATCCACATAATCAATGCAAAATTCTTCTACGATCGTAAGTTGTTTAGTAAAGAATGAGAAAGGATGCCCTCCTATAAAATGGATACAAACTAGCATAAACATTGAATATTATAATTTGAAACAAAAATGTACCCATGTCTAAGTTTTGAATCTCGATCTATGAATGTGACAATTATCATAAATTATAATAAAGATAATTTACACCCTGCAAGGACCCAAAACATGAAAGAAACGGATTAATGATCCTCAACATTATAAAAACTTATGTAAGCCTTATCGGACATGTGTTAGGTCTTTCCACCTTTAATAGCGACAGGTGGAGGTGGTTGTTAGCTTGGATCTTATCTATAATAGTCCATATTGCAGAAACTTAGCAGGTCGCATGGAGTTCAAGTCCTACAAAGTTAACTATTTAGAAAAATGCAATAGAAAACCAGCTGTTTCTTTCATTTTTCGTTTCCAATGGCAGTTTGTTACACCCTTGGTTGGACTTGGGATCAGTCTTCTATTTTCTAGTTTTGTGTTCTTTCCTTCGAGCATTTTGTCAAACACTTTCCATTCATTGTCTTTGCATTTCTAGTTAAAGATTTACATTACCTCATCATTTCCTTTGGACAAAACATCCAAGGCTTCTATAATAACTTTATTAGCTTTTAATCTATCCATATCAACTTGGCAAAAAGAAAACTATGACTGCTCAGTGTTGCTACATCTCGTTTGCTGATATTATTTTGTTGAGCTATTCTCTCCTTATAGTCCTGTACAAGTATCTGTAGGTTATCTTGTTCCACAAGTAGATCTTCATTTCGATTCTCTAGTTCTCTTTCAAGATATTTTTGCTTACTGATGTATTCTCACAAACTTTGTGTTCTACTGGAAGCTGCCAATTCCTCTTGCTTGTGTAATGCATGGAAACATTCCGGTTAAGTCCTAGAAGTATCTTCCTATTGAAGGCGGCATCTAATTGTGTGCACATTTTACCTCCTCTCATCTGTTCACACAAACAACGTAAGTTAAATAATGATATTGGTCAGTAATACCGAATTGCGAGTGCAAAAAAAAATCCAATATGCTACACAATAAGGCTATAATGCCAGCTCTAGTCAAACTACCCTAAATTAGGAAACCATGATAAAACATAATGGAATGAGGTAGTTACCCCGCTATTCATTATAGGTCAGCCTCTATGTTGCACAGAAAAACAACATTATTGTGATGAGGTAGATACCCAACTACAGTTTTGTCTATTTAGTTTAGCGTCTATCTTGATGATGACTTAAGACTAATTAAATACACCAGCCTGAAAGAAGTCTAAAGAAAATGCAACAGAAAAGGCATCCACCATATTCATGTACACATTTGTCTATAACACACAACAATAGAATAGACTCTTTCAGCCTCCCAATTATAAATGTAAAACCGTTTACTAATTCTAGTACTACTATAGAAAAACCACTACTACAAGAGGGGGTGTTTTGAGACAATAATAGAGACAATACTAGATCAAATTGTCTCAAATAGAGACGATAAAAAAGTTGTATATTGTCTCTATTATTGTCTTAAAGTGGGTGTCTCTAATATTGTCTCTAATTATTGTCTCTCAAGAGACAATATAGATTGATACACATATTGTCTCTTGAGAGACAATATCATTTTTGTCTCTCTAGAGACAATATCATTATTGTCTCTCTAGAGACAATACTAATTTCAATTTTTATTGTCTCTCTAGAGACGATATGAATTTAAAGAATGAAAAATCTGGATTTCAAGAATAAATAATAACCAAATATCATATAGTGCAATTGACGGCTATTAAAATGGGCTAGTAATTAATATTTTAAAATAAAAACAATTTGATTTGAATCTTATACCCAACAAATGGGTCCACAAACATTTTATTAATATCAAATAAGATAAAATACAAAAGGGTGTCGAAATTCCATTAACCCTTTAAATATAATGATAAAATACAAAAGGGTGCCTAAATGTCATTATCCCTTTGCATACAATATGAACACCTCTCCGCCACCAGCTTCAAGCAATCCATCTGCTTCCCTGGTGCTACTTTGAGGTTCTTTTTCTGAACTTTTATTTTGAGCAACTGTCTCTTTGCCAGAAAATGTCATTTCATGTTCTTCGCTTTGATTGTCTCAACTTTGATATAATTCTCTACTATCAATAGCACCAAGCAACTCATCTGTAGTCTACATTAAAACAAAAATTATAATGACTTGTTGCGTTTATCAACTGTCACTAGAAAATTTATAACCAAAAAACATCTCATTAAAATACTGAGGTTGAATTAAACATATAACAAGAAACCATTAGCCTTTCCTAAGAAAGGCCATCTTTAATAAAAAGGGATTCCTATGTTGAGCCTTTGCATAATGTGACAGGTAACTTGAAAAGACAATACATAATAACATTATACTTATACTTGAAGCTATTCTGATAGTACAAGCTCGCATAAAAAAGAGTATAGTCACCTCTAAGCATAACTTGACCACGAGCTTTTGTAGGCCAGGATGAGAAAAGTCTGTATTGAACTACACAATTAGGAAAGCTTGAATAACTTCAGCAAAAATGTCTAAAAGGGAATGCATGTCTGTAAGGAGATTGTGATCTAATTCTTTGGTGACTTAATATCTACACCTCCAATACTCAAACCCAAGAGTACAAATATTTCATACATCTGAACATTAAAAAATCATCTCTTACTAGCTATATCATTGAAATATAGTTTCCTAGTTGAAAATATATCATATTACACACATGTGAAAAACGGTGATCTTCAAAAGAGTGAACACAAAGACAATAAGTTACACTAGAGAGATTACACTATTCTTGAAGTGTGGCCATCAAAATTTTGGCTTAGCCATTTCCTACATATTTCTTTATCTACTTGATTTACCTAACCAATTCAAGAACTAACTGGTAGACTCTATATGTCAAAATAGCAATACTACTGCACTTAATTTCTCTAATCGCAGATGCTCATTCGCATAGTTGCACCTTGTTAATGTATATATTATTAATACTTTTGTGTGTTTCTTGTCTAGATAATATAGGTAGATAGATCTCCTGCACTCCAATAAATGTATTACTTTTTTAGACGGTTCAAAGATTCTATAATGTTCAGTGATTCTATATTACTGCAAATCCCTTCCCTGATACCTCAATTTTCTATGTAAATTATGTGCTCCAAGAAATGTATAATTCACAAAATAAAATTTGATAATTCACAAGAAATTTAGTTCACTTTGGAAGACACGTTTGCTCACCTATACTCAGGGATGAGTCTCATGCATGAATTCAAAAAATCATATTAACAACGGTTTTCAAAAACTTCCAATGGGCTCTTAAAAACCTCAGGTATTGTCCTACTGCATACCTGTTACATTGACCAAATTGTCGGATCAATTCAAAAATTACATATATATGATGCAAATTGCATAATGAAATGCCACTTACATGATGTTACTTGCAAATACAGCTTTATTATCTTTTCCAATGGTGATTTCGCATAGGTTGAATAAATCTCGAATACTTGTCACCAAGAACCAATTTTCCTATCAACGCCCAAATATTTCAAATCATTAGAATGATAAATTCTAACCATTGAATACTGATTCAAATCATTTTCACCCATTACAGGAAGATTAGAAACCTTTGCTAGTAGTTGTCTTATTAATGGGTAAAAACTCTAGTTTTTCAAACTTGCAAAGAAATTATGAAAAATAAATCAAGTTTATACGATGTTGGAAAGCCAAATTATCTTACTATAAGTATAGTTTTCACACCAACTACATTGTGGTGTAAGTATCCCATTTTCTTTTGAACACTTTTAACAAAGTGAAATGCAATTAAAATATGAAACCTCAATTGAACATCCTATAATATTAACTAGCATACATCTTAAATACATTTATCTGAAAAATGAAGTAATTTTTCAATCTCTAGGCACCTATCTTGGAATTGTTAAACAGTTTCACCCATTGAAGAGTTCTGCATTGATTAACAACTCCATTACCTTCTCCACACTTTTCCCACAGATTAGGACGAAATTTTTTATCAACTACAAGCAAAAATAAACACTGCTCCATGAAAGTTATATGGACCTTCAACTATAATATTGTCCATTTTTATTGACATCTTACACCATTACACTTCACCACCACCATTAACATGTGTAAATTTTAGAGAACTTGTTAGTTATATGCATATTAAAATGTGACACCATTAACTAAGTGTAGGGAAAACTTGTCCAGACAACGAATATTATAATATAAAATGGGAGAAATTCATATATATCAAAACATAACAGGTAATCTGTAACACTTACAAACCCATCAATGTTAATCCAATCCCAATATACAAATATTCTATCATTAGACTGCGTACAATAATATACCTGGTCTTCCATCATAGAACCTGAGATAGATCCAATCACCCAGCATAGTGGTGCTCAAGTTGTTCCATGTCCAGTCTTCCCCATTGAGTTGTTTACTGAGCTTTTTCAGCATCTGCAGCCAATCCAGAGAAATATCAAGTTACAAATAACATTTTGGACAAAAAATCAAAAGATGAAATATTATTTTTTATTGGAAAGTACAATTTCAATCAACTTGATGGTTTTGATATCATCATCACACACACCTGCATTAGAAAAAACTTTTACACATTACAAGAGAAACCACAATTGCAATTCATCTAATGAATTGCTAACATAGCTCCAACCATGCATATTTCTAGAGATATTGATCAATCATTTAGAGGATCCAAGAGATCTTGTGGCTAGACTATTTACTAAGGGAAAAAATCTTATGTGATAAGATTTTCTTGTCCCTTTTTTCAATCTTAAAGCTCAGTATATCATGGAAAACTACAATTTTTCCCTCTTGGGCTTGTGTTATACTTAAATGAACCCTCAAAATGACATTGTAAATCATATTTGAGAATGCATGATCTTCCAACATGTCGTCACATTCCGGAGATCATATTATACTCACAAAGCCTTCCCTTTTGTACTTGTAGTGTACTTGTCTGTAATGGTCAACAGATAATGGTCAATCAATTATGAGTTTCCATTTCTTTACAGAGGTCAATGGTTTCAGACTTCAATAAATCTCATGCGACATGGCAGATAAGAAAACCATACTGAAACCTAGACATCTGAACTATTGGGATCAACTACCCATGGGCGTCCTTGCAGTTGGTGTGGCTTTCCGCAGACGTAAAACATGACTGTGGATGACAGTAAAGTAGGATGCATTAAGCAGATCACCAGGACCATATTTTATGTTAATATTTGAACAAATGTAATCACTGAATATGCATTTCCACTTTTGTTATCACAGTAAAAAAAGGAGCAAGAAGAGTTGAATTAAACAATAAGCAATAAATTTTTTGTTATGACATACAATCTCACATGTTGTTATGTGTCTTCAGGATCAAGGTGTGATAAGTAAATCAGTGTTTCCCTCATTATCTGCATATGAAATAAAAATATCTTTCAATTTCTTTCTCAGTGGGAAAACTAATCTTTAACACATCCCAAAACCAAAACAACCCAAGAAAATCCATCCTGACAGATTGACTAAAGTTTGAATATGTAATTTCTCATTAAATTGAATTTCAAACAAATAACAACAATGCAGACAGTATCTAGTTCCTTGGTTATTCATTAAATCATACCTTGTACTACACAATAACATCATTATCTTTCATGGTTTCTCTAACTATTTTTCCATTCTCATCTTCCACAATCAGGACTCCTTTAAGCTTAGCCATACAACAAATCATGAGCATCCTCAACTTGGACATAGGTTGAGCATATAGCTCTCTGTGTTGTATAAGCTGAGAACCAAGCCCATAAACCATGGTAGAAAGTAACAAAATATGCATAAGCATGCAACCAATAAACACTTAATTATCACTATTACCAATCATTGTTTTGGGAAAGAAGTCAGAACAGAAAACTATTTATGCAAATACAAAAGTACAATAACACTGCGTTTTTACAATAGAAAAAATTGGACTACACTATATATTGATCATTACATCAAAACAAATTGAAATGTATTGTCTATTTAAGTAACAACTTCAAATTTACATAACAAGGTTAAAAAACTGACAAATGAACCTATAATAGGAAAAACAAAGAACATAATGACAACATTAAATATTGACATACCTGAAGTCTCAAATCATTAACAGCAGCAACAGGATTGTCAGAGGCATGATGTGCCTCAAAAACTTTTGATACTATAGTACTAAAATAATCCAGTCAAACCTGTAATAAAAGAAAAATATGCTGGATAAAAAATGGTATTGTTTCTGTGACATACTACAAGTAGAAAACAACAATCGAAAAACCCAAAACCCACCTTGAAAACTTAGGTATCATTCACATATGAAATTTCGATGAGAACTTCTCCCTCCCCATGACAAACCCATTACGATCCTGTCAAAAAGTAGAGCAATTATTTTAGCTAATTTGAAAATTTGTCCCAAAATCAAGTATGAGATGCTTTGATAGCAAAACAAAGAAAAAGGAGCGTAATAACATGATGCTTTTATGGGATCATCATAAGAATTACAGAATTTGGAACACATAAATGAAGAGCAATAAATACTCACTTTACTAGAACTAGAGGGCCTAAATGACATCCTCGAGATTTGGTCTTCTCTTATGTTCGTTCTAAACTGAAATCAAAAAGAATTTTTAGAATTGAAACCTTCGAAATTCAAAATATTAAAGCTCTAAAAGTACTAACCTGTTTCTTCTCACCATATGTCTACTTTACATAGTAACAAGCGATTTATGATTAACGTGAGCAACATCTTCCATCAAAAAGTAACCTTGGAGATGAACACCACAAGTGTTGCCATGAACTTTTTTTTATTAATTTTTTTGTAAAACCTGAAACAAAAACAAGAATTTTTGTTAATCCATATGAACTCGAAAAGAAGTTAAATTCGTAAATATGTAATTGTTGATTAAGACCAAGAATGCATATTACATCTGCAAATATATGGTTGTCGTCATAGTATAAATCTTAATGAAATTTGTCATCCAAATAAATTCACTATTTCTGGTGAATTTTTTTCTTGTACTTTGAGATTCACCAAATTTTAAATTTAAGCATTGAAATTCAGCAAATGTGGTTACTAAATCTAAAACCTTTCACACTAATGGCCTCTCCACCGTTGTAAACCCCTATAGGTTATTCTACATATCTTCAAGTATTGCAGACCTACATTAAAATTGTGGTTGTGGGTGGTGGTAAAAAACACTTACCTCACTCCATCCAAAGGCTCCATCTCATGAAACTAAATTAATAAACCCCTTGCTTAGATAAAAATGGCTTACAAACCTCTGTTTTCAACAAATCGTCTATCAATCCAAGGGTCAAAACACAGAGACTTAAAAAAACTGAACTGTGCAGGCCAATTCATTGAATCTCACCCTTCATATTATAGAGTTTCTGCCAGCTCAATTGAGATCATTTTCCACTAATCAATGGTGAATTCAAAAACGTGTGAATGGGTTGCTCATTCAAAGTGTAACATAAGCAACCCAATATAAGTGCACTGAGATTGACATCTCTCAAGATGTTTTTCCAAATACATATATTAAAGATATCTGCAGTAGTTCTTGTATTTATAAGGCCCCAAAAGTAATATTAAAGGAACAAAGATTTGTAAATATTGGGTGTAGTTCATATATAATACCCTATAATAACTAAAATACAGAACAAATAATACCATTGTCTTCATCATGAGGAGTTGCAGAAGGATCCGGCTCCCAGCAATTGTTGGGAAAATTAGGGGCCTACTAACCCAAAAGCTTCTTTGCTGGAACCGGATGAGAAAACCTAGCAAGTTCATTTCTAGGAATTAACTTTACCGCCTCTGTTTTCTGGAAAACAAATTTGAAGCCTTCTACTTTGGTGAGGGCATAGACCACCACCCCATTTTCTTCAAAAAAATCACTCAAAAGGCTCACCATTTCATATCTATGTATTTCTTCTACCAAAGGAATAAATTCATACCAAGCATAACTCCATTCTCTATACACAGCCCAAATATCACCTTGTTGGGGAACAATTCTGATGGCTACTTTGGGGATTTTCTTCCTTGTCACCATATGAGAAAATATATTTACCCATTTAATAGAGACTACATTTGTAGCTCTGAAATCCCCCGCAAACTTCATAAATTTTAGAGGGCACGAGTCTCATCAAGAACTTTTTTTTAGCATAGGATCGAGCTACATCATTTTAACCTTAAAATCTTCAACTCGCAACAACTTTGAAAATACAAGCATACAAGTCAAGCATTTTATCATGTTCATAGTAGATGACCGAAATCTGTCCTACTTCAAAAATGTGGGGAGTTTGACCCTTGTCATAGAAATCATGAAAATCAGAATCTGTTATAGAAATGACTACTTTCATTATTCATATTCTCAACATGATTCATGGAGATATCTTGTGATTATCCTATGTCCATTTTGTCTATGATATTATATGTTAGCATGCATTTGGAAACAACTTACATGAATAAAATTGAACAAGAAAATAATGATCGGCCATAAACTCCTAATGGCTTCCACTTCATTTCACATACCAACTAGTAATATTTGCATCTGTGAGGATACTTATGTATTAATTATACATTAGTACTCAATAACTGTGAAAAGGAAGTGGTATGAATGTTGTAAAATAACTATAAAAATTTACCAATATTAAAATGGCACAATGAAGAGTTATGGTGTAGTTCGAATGTTGAATGTCTCTGTACTAGCACTTCTGTCTTTTCAAATATTCAAACACCGAAAAGAATACCAGTAAAGCAGTGCAGTACATGAAGCTTTTCCTATATTGCACAAGCCTCTATTTTTGATAATTTAATTTTCAACACCTGTTTTCCCCTGTACATGTCCCCTACCAACAAAGAAATCACACAAAGTGAACAATGTAGTGGGATGAGTCAAGTGGCTATGATTGGTTGGATGGTCGTCCCTCCATACAAAGAAAAGCGCTCATCATTGATCTGCTTTCTCCTCGCGACTTTGGCTAGTTGTATAATGCCTTTCGGCATTATGATAAGTTAGTGTGTGGACATCCATAAATGGAAACTGGACCGCAGAGAATGTACATGTACCTCCACCACTATGCCTCAAGATAGAGTTCCCTTACCTATTAAAAAGAGAGAGATGAATAGTCTGGAGAGAAGCAATGGTCATCATGTGCAGATCAATTGTTGATCAATTATTCTTTATATAATATTTTCTAGTCTTTTTAGCATAAAGGAATGCCTATAATACCCAAAGGAATGCCTATGGTATATGTGCAATTGTTGATTCCTGGCAGTTCTTCTTGGTGGTGTCTTGCTTGGGATGTTGGGAGTGTGTGAACGAGTGTGAGTTGCAACAAGTTGTGGAGCAAGATATCAAGTCTTGGACATATTGTTATTGTAAAGAATGTCCATAAGGGCACCTTGAAGGCAATACACAGGTAGTTGCAGAACGAGATAATGAATAGGAGGAAATCTCACTGGATGAATATGTAGGTATTGTAAAGAATGTCCATAAGGGCACCTTGAAGGCAATACACAGGTAGTTGCAGAACGAGATAATGAATAGGAGGAAATCTCACTGGATGAATATGTAGGTATTGGAGCTACGACATTTCTACATGAATTCGACTATGATCATATTGATATATTGAGGCCGGTGGGTGGTCTACGAGGAAAGTGGGTAAGGAAAGACATGTTTTTAGGATATGGGTAGGAATTTGTAGTAGGAAGATGGATACGATACACCAAAAGAGTGATGATAGATTGTATGGGGATAGAGGTCGTGATATGGAGGCCATATCGAGACTACAAAGAATGGCTAGAGGATGTAGTAGAGCTACAATGTATACGACAGACTATGTGGCTAGAGGATTAGTTTCTATGAGTGATCGAGATATTTCGGGTGGAGCTTATTTCACGACAGCTAGGTATGGCCCACGATGTGTGCCTAAATCCATATATAAGGTTGAGGGCTATTAGGGCACCGAGGAGGGCCATAGCTAGACCAGGGCCCACAGGAGCGCAACTAGTACCTCACGGGCCAGAGGAGGTAGATGAGGCAATAGAGTCGAAAAATGTAGATGATGTGGGGTGTATAGTGGCCTTTTGTGCACATGGTGGGAATTACATCAATGGGTATTTTTGTTTCCAATTTTCGTAGATGTAGCGGGAGCACCTCTAGAGGGAGGAGTAGATGGGCAATAACATGCCTCTGATAGTGTAGTGGAAGCATAACAGAGCGTGAGTATTTGTGTAGCGATGTTTTGTCAGTTGGTTATTTGGATGTGTCATTGTCTTCATTTTCTAATGTGTTGATCTACGTTTGTAGGAAATGCATATTGGTTGTTGATTATGGACATGTCCATCGACACATTGACACAGAATGTTCCCACTGATCTACTCGTAGGTGGAGGTATGCTAGAGCGGGTAGATGCAATCATGGGTGAGTATGCACACTTTCGTGATCTAATGGCATTAGCAGTAGCTACATGTAAAGTGTTACTAAACGAGCAAGATGAGGAACGAGAGGAGACATAACAAGTTAGAGAGGGTGCGGGTGGAGGTCCCTTAGCTCAAGATGTATTTATGCAACTCATTGAGTTTTAAGGACATTTTACGGAGCATTCGAGGGAGTATACACTATTGTGTAGGTAGATAGAGAGATATAGGGTCCACGATCAGTGACGTAGATTGGGCGGTGAAGCTTCTAGCTCTAGAGCTCCTTCAATGATAGATACTGATAGCGATGACAAGATATGATCTATATGTAGTGATGTAGCGATGTATGAGGGATTGCCTCCCAATATTGGAATTGTTGTAACTATGATGGTGATTGATATTTATATATATGGACTATTGGAGTCATTTTTTATACTTGATGTTTTATTGATGTGAGATGTGATGATGTGTTGATTATTGTTGTGATTGTCAATGTGTGATATTGAGATGATTGTTTTGTTGATATGATTGGCAATGCGTAGTTGTTGATGATGTCTAATGATGAGATATTGTATATGATTAATGATGATGTAGGTAGTGTAATTTTGATACGTAATAGATAAATGATGAAAATGTGTACTATATAAATGATGTAGCAGAAATGAATAATGTGAAGGACTAAGAGATGGTCGGAATAGTGTAGTGAATTACGTGTTAGTATGATGAATAGGGAGGAGAATAGAAATGATTCCCAGTGTGTAGATGAGTTGGTTCATTTATATAAGACCCCTCAGCAGTTAAGAATGAACCGTAGAGCAAGAGTGCATCATCGGGAAATGATATGATAGTGTATGCTAAATAGATATATTGATAAAGCACGTAGTGTAAAAGTGAAGAGAGGTTCTTATTGTAACATATCCCTCAACATTCACGTAAGAACTTTAATAACATGAGTGAGTCACCGGGGGGTAAGGCGATAGAAATCACCTACAAGTGACCAAGTCGGCGTGGAGCGGTGGAAGCATGTGGAATAAAAGCGACATGAGTGTATGATCCAAAATGAATGTTATGTGGAATGGTGTTAATGATGGGTGATGCAGCGATGGGAAGTGAAGATGCTGAGGGCTATTAAAGCCAATGTGTAGTAGCAGTATGACACAGTGGATGAGATGGTGCAACGATGGATGGATGAAATGGAGAGCGCACATGAAAAACAACTTATGGTGGCAGACGAATAATGAACTTAGAATTAGACGAAGCAAAAAAATCAACCAGAGTAACTACATGCTTGCACGGAGTGGAGACATAAACCACTAATGAGAGAGAGAGCCAAAGTAAATGACACCCTTTTCTTCCAATTGTTATAAGGTATCACAAAGGGCACAATAGTCATTATTGCGATGACCATTAATATGATGAAAGTTACACTAAGGTTTATCACATTGGCATTACAAGAGATGAGGAGAGTGATGTTGAGTAGAAGGCAAGTGAATAATATGCTTTTCAAGAAGGGTGCATAATACATCATGAGGTCTAACATGATGAGAAAAATGTAAAGGCTCATGTGAAGGAGATGCAGAAGTTTGATGTGGAGCTTGATGCGGTGGAGGAGATAAAGGATTATTATGAAATGGAGAAGATTATTTTTGTTTACAAGGTGGAGGAGATGGAGTCCTAGGATGATGCTAAACAGATGGAAGAGGAGAATAATTAGGTGATGTAACAGTAGGAGAACTAGGAGGAGGATCTAGAATATGTGCAACAATGAGATCTTGTTATAAATCAATGACTTTATAGCACAAGAGTGTGAATGATTCGCACGTATCATATTGTAATTTTAATTTTAAAGTATGAATCAAGCCACGACAGAAGATGAATTGATTTCCTAGGTCAATGGGTTGAAAGACTAACTGATGCATGAAAACATTGAAGCACAAAATATAATCAATGATAGGTTTTGTTTCGCGTTGATGTAATCCAAGTAGATGATCATATGTGACCTTAGGGTCATTGTTAAGTATAAAGCATTGTAGAAAGGCTTCTTCCATCTCACAATAGGTACTAATAGATCCGAAAGGTAAGTGAGTGTACCATTTGACATTGTTATTAGTAATACTATGGCAAAAATATTTTTACAATAATCGATCATTAAAATAAGGAGCCATAGCTAGACGATAATGCTTAAGATGTGCATATGGATTTCGAGTACCATCAAAGAATGTGAATGTAGGCATAATGAAATCCATAAGAAATGTTGAATTATGAATCATTTTTAGAATAAGGTTTCCATGCAAAGAATTGTTATAAATATAAGCATAATAGGCATTGATTTCTAATAGGAGATATTGGAACTAAGATTGTAAGTGGCCAGCAACATGCATGAGTGATA
This sequence comes from Taxus wallichiana var. yunnanensis, assembly GCA_018340775.1. Classification (NCBI taxonomy): domain Eukaryota; kingdom Viridiplantae; phylum Streptophyta; class Pinopsida; order Cupressales; family Taxaceae; genus Taxus; species Taxus wallichiana. Next base: position 674,288,912 of record CM031236.1, read on the forward strand.
AGATGCCCTATAGAGGAATGGTAGAAGATGGCAATAGTGTATTGAGTAGTTGTAGTTTTCCATTATGAGTGATCATAGGAATGTTAAGAGGATAAGTAGAAGACATCGATGCTAAGGGAACACTAGATATGGGTGCCGAAGAAGTACAAGGAATGTTCATAGAAATTGTAGGACTAGCATCATAAATATCATTAGGAGATGATGTAATAGAAGGAGGTGAATTTTGCATGATATTAGAGACAAACTCAGAAGAATATGAAAGAAGATCTGAGGATTCACATTCAATAGTATACAAATAATTATAATCATTACTATTAGGCATCTCATGAAAATCAAACAAATATTCAAATGCAAGGATTTAATTAAGTGTATCATCAACATATTATGAAGGTATGGGAGAACTAGTATGTGATGTACCATGAGAAACATTTTCATAAATGGGAAGAATATGAGATGTAGCTATAGAATTATCTAAACTAGTATGAGAAATAAAGTCATGCACATGTTTATTGTCCTCTTGTTTTTCAGCGAAAGCATTATCATCAAGATTAAGCATGAAACTAAGAATGAAATCATCCAAGTTCTCATTTGAAATAACATAAGGTGGGGTATAGTTAAATGAATAACAAGGTGTACAATGCGAAAAGCTTACCAGATGATCAACAATGTTAATGGTGGAGTGATCAAAGCTAGTAGACACATTACATTCATTAGCTAAGAGTTGTATTTGAGTATCATCGAGGAATGACGTTGTGATATAGAGTGCTAAGTTCAGCTATGGTTTCTATTATGGAGAAATCATAGCACCCTAATTTCTCGCAAGTGAAAGGTTGAGGAAGTCACTGTGATTTGTCAAACATGGAGTTATCCCAAAGTGTGGGACAATGAAATCAGATAACCCTCCAGAGAAGGCCAGCTTCATGTCCTATCCTAGTGCTAACTACTCCAAAGTGTAGAGAATTACATATCTAACCCTACTCTAATATTTCCAAAGAGGTAGATATAGAGAAAATACATGAAAATAAAACCTACTCTAAGGGAAGGTAATACTTCAAGAAGGATGTTGAACAACCTGCACAATAAACACAGCACTACCAAAACCTTGCAATGAAAACAAAAACAATCCACAATAACCTCGCATGCAATGAAAGATCAGAAAGATGCAATATAACATAGAAGAGGATGTGAAACATCCACAGATCTGAATTTATTTCTCTCAAAGTTGATACAATACATCACATTTAGGGCCAAAGGCACATATTTTGTAGTACAATGTTCAATAGGGAAGGTGATGCACCAAGAAGGATGTTGAACAACCACCATAATAAACATAGCACTACCATAACCTTATAATGAAAACAAAAACAATACACAATAACCTTGCATAAAATGAAAGATCATAGAGTTGCAATATAACACATAAGAGGGATTGAAGCATCCACATATATGATTTTATTACTCTCAAAGTTGATATAATACATCACATTTCGGGCCAAAGGAAAATATTTAACATTACAATGTTCAATAGAGAGGTTTGAAATCTCCACCAATCTCTTACAGATAAGAAATAAGGGAGGGGCACATACAATTTTTCCAACCTTTTGAAAAGAGCCCCTCCTTACAATATATAGGAAGAATGAGAGAAGGGAGAGAGGAATTTTAAATATTGCTTCAACCATCCACAATGCATTAAAATCACATGCAACAATGATGGGTGCCATTGCAAAACCCATACCTCCATGTAATTTCATGTTTTCTTGTTTCTTTGATATGAGAAGTTGTTTTAGTCACCCACATTTACATGAATCCAGTTGTTGTATGTCGCCTGCTTGTCCACGACATGCAAGATAGAGGAAACACAAGTTCCCATGTTGTTAGACTTACAAGTAAGGTTTGTTATTTGAGATTTCATGTTTTCAACTTTTGGATATGATTCCTCAGCATTTTTTATTTTGTATCTTATGTGTATAGTGCTATAACAATGTAGTATACTTTCTGGAACACCTAAACTTGCATGTGTATTATAATATTAAATACGTGTCAAAGTCGGTCCCTTCTTACTATTGAACTTTTAAACTGGCAACTGTTATAGTGTCGTTCCAATTCGAATGAGATTTCATTTGTCTTGCTAATGTTACCAACAATTACCAGCCCTCGTGAAATTGAACACAAAGATAAATTTACGCCAAACGTCACCGTAACTGAAACACGTCATATTTAATAGTAATAAGAATCATAAATGAATCATGGGCAATACTCTCAATTACAAATCAACTCATCTATAATATAATTATGCTAAGTCGGCAGCTCGTAATATTGTCATGATCATCCATACAACCATCTTGCCATTTATTGATCTATACTTGGCTAAGTTTTCTATAGCGTAAATATGGTTTGCAGCATAAAGTGAGTTATTAATAATTAAAGCTAAGTGTTTCGAGTACTTTTTAAATTGGTGTATAGGTTTAATGCGTCTGTTTTTAAATTTCTTTACTCTTCTTCAAGCGATGAATGCCATATAATAACTCAGATGGATACTGCTTCCTCTGAGAGAAGGTTCGGAGATTACTGTAACTCACAACAAGCTCCCTGCGCTTTCAATACAATGTTCATAATTTGTGAATGTTGAAACCGTACACTGTGATTGGTGAGCAGGAACTATATTTATATAGCATGTTAACGCAGCTGATTTCTTGCAAATTCTAGTGGTGGAAATCCTGAAAAAGCAGACATATTAATCCAAAAGTTGTGAACTTCAAGCATGTCGGAACTAAACACAGGAAAACATGAAAACATGGGTACATCTGCAGAGGTATGACACTTTGACTCATTCAGCGCAAATCCCCACCGGCCATTCTCTGACGCGTAAACAATGGTTGAGATCCATTTCATCAGAATGAGTGTTACCTGCCCTTATATTTATTCAAATATATTGAACCTTTGATTTAGTTGAGCTTCATTTAAAAGTGAAATATGGAACACGTTTAAGACTCTAAGATTAAAACAAAAAAAATTAAAAATTGATGGGAGATTGAAAAAATTGAACAGCAGTTGTTTTTCCAAATATAATTGCGAATGATTTTTTTTTGTTAAATTTGATGTTTTTTCTATATATATTTGGGGATGGTTTTTCGGTTAAATCTGGTGTGAGGTGAGTGACTCAAACTTATCATTTTGAATGCGTGCTACACAAACAGCCAACATGAAGATGATGCCTCCTCGGGTCTGGATCATCCTCTACCTTAAAAATGTGAAACGAGACCTACTCGTTGCATTTCATGCCATCTAAATTTAATACTCGTACTGTGAATTTGGGTATCTTTCCTCCTTAAAAATAATGTGTTAAGCATTACGGAACAATTTCCCTAATATGGACTATGACAATATGAATGCTATCACTCCATCTGGTTTGATGGTAATCAGTGATTTTCAATAATTCCTTATGAAATAATAAAGTCTTAAGCATATAATTCCTTATGTCGAAATATTGCTGAATATTGCTGAATATAAGCATATAACAAGCAAGCCCAAAGTAGGTTTGTTATATACATCAGCCAAAACAGGCAGTCCCACAAATAATTTATACACACGAAACTACAAAGTTAGTTTGGACATGATTGCATGAAAAATAATTTCTCTGCATTGAAAGCCATTGCAGTCAACACTTAATTTCATCAAGAAATCTATATCTCCTTCTAACTCTTCTATCATTGCAAATTATGTCAGAATCCTTCTGCTTCTTCACCTGTTTGGGTAACTGTCTATTAATGTCAACATAATTTTTCTCAATTTCCTTTTCACTTTGTCTGTATGAGTCATGTTCATGCACTCTTTAAATCCAACATAAATCTTAATTCTTTTATTACTAGTATCGGAGCCTACCCCTTCCTGAATATTGTAGCACCAGTCACACACCTCAGCTGATACATTCTCGAAATATGCTCTACTGCAATATCTGACAGAAATAATCATACGATCAGTTGATGGCTTAAGAGATCATATGTCATGAATTCTACCAATCCCAACATGTATATTTTTCTACATTAGATTATACTGGATGAAACTCATCTATCAATAAATGGAAAAAAAGAGCAATGAGGAGATGAATTGTTTTCTTACTGATGCTGAAAGCGCAATAGACATTTTGTGCACTGGAATAAACTGTTTTGGAAGCCCACATCGCCACACATGCTGCACTCCATTGATCTGCACTTTGAGATTGTAACATTGGACAGGTCTAGAAATTATTATGTAGCAATCGTTATATCAGCTGACAGCTGCCTGTGGTTGACGGGAAGGTAGGGAGAAATTGTATTCCGTCACCGTGATGATGATACGAGATTATGTTGACCATATTTCTTGCATTATATGGAGAAATATTGACTAGTATGGAGCCATGTTATATAAGATTGAATTACCGATAAATATGGTATTAAATTGCAGTAGACGAAGAAAGTTTGTTAAGAAGCTTCCTACGGAGGTACAAAAAGTACAATTATATTTTTCCGGTCAATGTGAACAGTTTAATAATTCATATCTTTCTATTCAAAAAACCGTGTTTGACCCACTTGTAATTTGCATTTGACAATTTGTTGCCTTTTTAGTGTAGCATTTTGACTTATTATATTTGTTTTCAAAACTAGGAATCGCACCTAGAAGGTGCAATAGATACGCTGATAGAGGTATATTCCAATGGAATGACGAAGTTTGGTTGGTTTTTTTGACACGAAAATGAAGGAAGGGGGAGGGACGTGCAAGACATTAGGGGAAGAGAGTATCAAGGAAATATAGGGAGTTGAATCCAAATAGAGCTATCTTGAATCAATGAATGTTTGTTGTTAAGGGGAAGGAAACATCTATGGAGAATGCAATATCTTGCTTTACTCATTCGATGGCATGGACGTGGAGGTGGAACCCAATGTTGTCGTTGGTTGCACCAGACAAATATCTCCTTGCCAACAATATTAGAAGCATCCCTTGAGGAGGGAACAAAATGCAATGGACATGGAAAACCATATAATTTCTAGAAAAGTTTTAAATAACAATGATATAGAATTTGGTGTTTGTTGGATTATCTATATCATTTTAGGATCAGACTAAATTTAGGGGAGCCTCATGCTCATTAGGGAGATGAATGTACAACTCTAAAGAAAATTTGGATTGTCATTTGAGATAGAGGAGGCAAGATGTAGAGGTCTCAAAAGTCATGGATGCATAAAACTATTGGGAAAAGAAGAACCCAACATTCTACAGTTGCAATATCATTAGTAGAAGTATATAGAAGTAGTGGAGAACATCATACTTAGGACAAATGGAATTGGTGAATTTTAGCTACATGGAAAATTACAGTGCAGGAAGGGGAGATTTTTTTTTAAGGTTAGCTGATTTGTATTACGATATGACGAAGACGAGTGTCCTGTGTAAGTGACATTGCAAGGTGGGTCAGACAAAAAACAATCATTTTCTACCACGTCTTCCACTGGATGGGCTCGACTAAGCGACCTGCTATCACCCACAATGGGAAAGAGTTAAGTTTTTGGGTTCCCAAAATTACAATATTATGTGTTTTGATAGCACAAGCAGTGGAAGAATGGGTTGAAATGGTCAAGGACTGACTAAATATCTATGTTTTCTTGTGGAGTATGTGAATAATATGTGGTTGAGACCATAGTCACAATGCGATTACCAAGGTTTTACCTACTCGAGTATTCAAACATTTAGTTATGTGAACATTAAATTGAATTTTAGCTACACAAGAATAGGAAAAGCTTTGTTATAGCAATAATAATTTGTGACACACCCGTAAGGTTTGTTGAATATTTCACCTAGTTTAACATGCAATTTGGATTTTTGTCGATGTGATTTTTGTATTTCGCTTTGAAACATATTTTTAGTTCTGAATTCGAGCGGATTATAAACCCGTATTTTTTTTTTAAGCTCGATTGGTTAGATAGATGGTGAATCACGGTATTGAAATTTCAACGTAGGGAAGGTTCAAAGAATGATAAATATATTATAACCATACCGACGCGTTCCTAGGATCAATTCGGCATAAACATCATTGTCACAAGAGACAGAAATGAAACAACACAAAAATCAGTTAGTAGTGGCGGAATGGGTTGAAATGGTGAATGGGAGACTGAATACTCGTTTTTCAACATGTCTTTATTTTGGCAAACAAGTAGGGTGAAACAAGGAATTATTTTTTCTCTTTGCGATAGAAATGAGCCAAGTCAACCCATGAGTGTTTCATCTTTATCAAAATGTGGTTATGCATTTTTTCTATTTAGGAGAAACATGCGGAAAGAAAGTTGTGATAGGTTTGAGTCCTCTTGACATATGATAGTTTACAGAGTGATGGATCTATTGAATCCTTTGCTCAAGGTAGATTAACGCTAAATTCTACATACATGGGCTTGTCTTTGACAAGAGGAAGTTATTGAAGGTCCCTAATGAGAATGATCGAACTTCCTCCAAAGAATGTCAATTTATTTTGCGGTAAATACTCTTCTTACAAGGGTTTGCAAGTTTGAATTAGGAGCTCCTCTTCATTTCTATTTGTTCTTGCATACATGCTCAGTTTCAACAATTACTAGCTCATAAAATTATAAACGGCCTTCGGTCGTCAAATTCAATCCTGGAATCAATGGAATTCCACAATATATAACTTTTCAGTAAGCATAGGTTTACATGGATGGAATTCCAAAATATACTTTTTAACAAGCATATGTTTACATAGTGTATATGATTTTATCGAGTTGACATTTAGACTCCCATTATTATGTCCTATCAAATGTAGGTAAAGAAGCCTACTAGCAGATATGTTTTTAACAAAACAATAATCCTCATGGAAGAATTCAGTGATGGTTATTTTTGGAGTGCTTCTGATGTTGGCATTTCATTATGCGTTATGTGCTACTGCTGTGAAGTGTTTGAATGAAAACTATGCACTGGAACTTGCATTGCCATGTATAAAAGAAGGGATTGTGGTGGTTGTTCCTGACACAACATGTTGCGAGAGGAATGAAGAGTATTGCTCTTTTGCATTGTCTTTGTGATGTTTTGGTGTCCGCAGCAGGAGGACAGAATCATCATATTGTTAAAGACTACATTGAGACCTGTGAAATCCATGTTCCTCACAATTTCAAATGTGCCCCTTCAATTTAAAATGCATGTTTATGAAGCAATAATGGATGATAAGGAAATCCTCATAAGATCAATATTATTAAACTATATCAAAGATCTCTATGGAGAAAAATAAAGCCTGCAGACCGCAATTGGCTGAAAAAAAAAGACAATTCTATAAGTTTTATTAACATTTTGTGGTATGTTTTGGAGGTATTAAAGGAGGTAATTCAAAAGCTTTCTTATTATATTATCTAGTTGTTGGAAGAACCTTTAATGGCTGAAAAGGGAAATTTATATAAGTTTTATATACCCTTTTGTGCTTTGTTTTTGGAATAAAATAAAAAATGGATGTTCTTTTAGTGTCTCAATTTGATTGCAATATACATACAAAGTATGATGGGGATTTACAATGAAAAGGATGTATCTTTTCGAACAAAAAATACTAACCATGTTGCACTTTGCTGCTAGTATATTTAAATTTCAAAACTGAAAAATGATTCTCCATACAAATTACATATAAATAAAATTTGCCTCTGGAAAAAAAAATTGTTTGGTTGTCGATACTTCAAATAACTTGCGACACATCGGTAAATACTAAAAAAAAAAAAATGTACCATTCCATATGTTTTATTGCCTACATTGCTATTATGTTCTTATGAATTTAATGAAAAATCGCTTTGAATTGTAGTTTTATAAATTTCCATCGGAAAAAACAATGTTAATTGAACTAGATTTAAGAACAACATTCCTCACCTAATGAATTATTGTTATTCCTTAAAATTAGATCCTAAAGCTTAACATGGAAGGCAATGTAGTTCTTGATAAAAGCTCTAAATTTATCTTTTCTCTATTGTTGGAATATGTAGAGCTAAGATAGAGGAAAAATATATTGAGCTTAAAATAGAAGGCAATGTAGAGCGTGGTCTCATGCTAGGGACTAATGCTTCTATTTATTTAGTAAATGTGGTTTCATGTAAAAAAAAATATTGCTTCTATAAAATCCAACAAAACTTCTAAAATTGTTAAGCAATTACATTTTAGGGAGAGGATTTCTATCCCCATAAAGCAACGGGCACAAACAAAAATATGCTGCTTAAAAATTTTAGGAAGTTTTTTTGACACTTGGCATTTATGTTTAAGCTTCCCTCTCTATTTTTCCTTCCAATTGTTTATTTAAAATGCATGGGACCATACTTTTGCTAATGCTAAAAATTCCTATTTTGTCTCAGTACAGAAAACTAAAAATCATGGAACCCTATTAATGCTAAAATATCCTATTTTTTTCTCTCCCGCATCTACTCAATATTTTTAGCTTACCCTTTACATAAGACCACAAAGATAATCTTACCTACCCACAAGATTCTGAAAACAGATTGTGTGAACACAAGATATGTTGTGTATATCTTTTTATTAATCATAAATATTTTCTCATTAATCATAAATATTTTCTCATCCCAAGAAGAATGTAAGTAGCATGGAGAAAAAGTTTGGAATTCTCTAGAATTTAGGTATCAAACTCTTTATTATTAGGTTACGAATTCTAGAAAGAGAGAATGTTGAAAACGCATATATATATATATATATATATATATATATATATATATAGTCTTTCAAACTCTTTATTACTAGCAATTGCATGTGTACAATGCAATGTGAACGCTGAATGGTATATGTTATTAGATTTAGAAAGACAATTATTACTTTTGTAGTTGATGTTGATAAGGGGTGTGATTGAAAATATTGATTTTCTATTAAAGCCAGAACAAATGTTGCGAAATACATTAGAAGGGATGTTAGATAACAGTGAGTTGTGTAATAATTGAATACAAATGCAAGTGAGACATGTAAGTTTGCTAATACTCACTCTCAAAAATGTAGTGAATGTGAAGTGTTGTTGTCAAAGTAGATTGAAAGAATGACTAAGTGCTTTAACATATTATCTCTCCACGAAACTAAAATGAGATAGAGTATGCAATTATATATAAACAAATCTGAAATGGTTATGGTACATTCCAAATTTCTTTATTACCTCAACGATCATAGCATTCCATGAGACCACATTTCTTTGAGGCATTTTGAAAGCAAAAAATGGTATATGTTATTTGTGTTATAGGGATAGTTTTTACTTTTGTAGTTGTGTTTGTTTAAACTATGGGTGATTGATTTTATATGTGTAGAAATATAGATGAGTCACTTCATTTAAAGAGCGCAAAACATGAGTCCAACCCTTAAAACTATTTAAAATGCAAAAATGTGATATAATGTACAAAGCTTTGGATGGAAACAACTATCAACTGCATGGTTCTTTCTCGGCATTTTAAAATTGCAGGTATTTGTGTACCCTCTCTATTACTAAGAAAATATGGCCACACTCTAAGCACTTATTTAATCTCTGTTTTCAATCATCACAGAGCTAGACCATTTCATCCAAACCAAAAATATTTAAATTAGATGATTTTTCTTAATACTCTAGCTGAACACCTCTTCCATGTAGGCAAAACCCAAGTTGGGGAAACACACAATGGGTTATCAAAATTATCCAGACGGATAATGTAGGGGAATTCATGTCCACATCCTTACAATTGCTGCAAAGCTCATGTAATTTAAAGGCAATATACTACTTTGTACACTCCATAAACAAAGTTGTGGAAAGGGAAAACATAATATTTATGGAGATAAGTCAATAAATGTTGAAATAAGGTATTTCAAATAAATTATAAGCAGAGATTGTTGGTATTGATGTAACAATATAAATAAAGTTTTGAAAAAGAAAATTCTTGACAAAGGAAATGTGTATTGGAATAGATATACATAGTGACCTCTGTATCATTGCATGGTTCAAAGTACTTCTCTTATCTTAATGTTTCAGTGGAGTTGTAGAAAGGAAAATTTGTAGGAAAATCCCGATTCTCCAGAGTCAAGACAAATAATGGAGGAAAATTCATGGCAAAAGAGTTTGAATTATTGCAAGGCTTGTTTAACGAAAGGAAAAACCAATCTGCATCAAGCATAGGAATCTTGTGAGTCTGCATGGATATTCGTTTTCTCCACCTGGAAACTTGTTGTTTTATGATTACATGGTAAACGGAATTTTGTGGGACATCCTACACGATGAGTAAAATGATTATGTTATGAAGAAAAATGGATCTATACATTGTAGATTCATATTTTGAAATAGAATAATCCAATCAATCTCTAACCTACAATATCAAATCAAATCAAATTTACAGTATCATCTTTTAAGTTTTCCCATTCTTTTTGCATGCACCTCTTTTCCTCGCAATCTCCTTAACTCAAGTTGATATTAAATTAGAATAATCAAATGTGCCCACAATCCACTGGGGCATCAACACATGCTTCTAAAGATGTACAAATCACCCCGTATTCAAATTTGCTTTAATTTCCTTGAAACTTATCACACTTTTTTCAAATAAAAATCTATGAGCACAGTGCTAGATGAAAAACCAGACTTGAATTAAGTTGATTCTTGATAGAACAAGGTGAGGTGCACAAAAAGTGATCAATCAGGAGCCAAAATAGATGGAACCTCATTCTGAAGCTATGAATGTTCACGCTTTAGACTCATTTATATCCCTCACTGGTAAACCTCACTCCATGCAGCCCTCCAAGGTAATGTTTTCTTGAGTAGGCTAAGAATTATTTTATTGGAACTGTTTCACATGTGTCTATCCTCTGACCCTAGAAATCATGGTGCTAAAAATAGAGTGAACAAATATGACTACCCTCCTAATTATTATCTTTCATATTTAGAACAATGATTATGTCATATATCAAACATGAAACATGTATCATTCTAGTTGTTTTGCCCGCCAATGTATACCTGGAAAATTTTGATTGCTTTTTAGTAGTCTGGGTATTCTAATCTTTGTATAATTATACAGAATATACAAACTGCAATACAGAAGCAATGCCAACAATTCTTCCTACCCTCTTCGCAATTAAATTTATCAACACCAACTTAACCCTAGCTAACAAATTAATTTAGAATAGAAAAGTGTAGGACAAAGGAAAGCCTAACAGGGGTAAGAAACAACTACTGGTAAGAAGAATTAATGCAAGAAATAAAGAGGAGGCAATCCAACAGTACACACGTTGGAGGACACTTGATCAAGGGCTAAGTCTGTGTAGGGTAGTTGAGAAAATATCATCTTGTAACTTTAACCATTTACAAGAAAAAACAGGTCTTCGTTACAATTTCCATGACACTTGAATGGTGCAATATAGAAAATGAATTAAAAATTTGTAGAAGAAAAAAGGTCATTCAAGGTCCATCATCAGATCTTACAGCTTAAGGTATTCGTGTTTGAAGCGTGAGGAGATATGGTAAAAATGGCTCAAAAGCTAAACAGGCACAACACAAAACATAACCTCATTGATCAATAACCAAAGTTGTAGAACTGGTTATAAGAGGAGGCAAAGAAATATAGTACTACTACTACATACAAGTATAAACAGAATTTAAATGCATGCATGCATAATTCAATTTAACGCAGGGGATTGACTGGAACTTGGAGAGCCTAAAGAATAAAATTATAGTGTTAGTGACCAGCATTTAAAGGTTAAAGCATGCAAAAGATATAAAATAAAATTTAAAAATAGTAAATCCAAAGCAACATGCAAAATTAGAAAAACAAAATTGTTAAAAATAGAAAAACCATCATTTAAGCCATCAAATTTGACATAGTCCCATGAATGTCTGCAAAGCCTTTTCCCATAGGGATAATGCCTTTGGCGTAATTAGGTTACGAATTCTAGAAAGAGAATGTTGAAAACCAATATATATAGTCTCTTTTTGTAATTTATAAGTAAAGAGAGAAATATGCAAGTGTCGTAAAGAGAGAAACATACAAATGTTGTGAAACATATAAGGCAGAGAAGAATCCTTGGGATGAAGGATATGCCACATGAAAGTAAGAACCACGAAATATGGTGAAGGCTACCTGATAAAGAAAACACTACAAGGAATGTGGTGGAGTGAAAAGTAAAACAAAATTTTCACTTGAAGAGGACGCATGGTGAAGGAAGGGGCCATGGAAAGTGAAGTATGGTTACAGATCAGGATTAGAAAGGAGACAAGTCCTTGGATCATTTAGAAGCCGTTAAAATCCATGAAAGACCATGGAAACCAAAATAAGGTCGAAGATCATAATGGAACCATTAGATAATGCAAAAGGAAGCTACAACAAATAAACAATGCCACGAACATCCAAGATCTTCCATAAGAGGATAATTTGTGCCTGAATCCGTACAAAAGTGTGAACCACTCCCAACCACCAGAATTAAACTCTATTTAATGAATCCCTCTTTCCCAGATGATCTGATAGAATACATTTCAATAAAATTATATCAACCATACCTATTGTCTAGAATTGAATCATGATTGGTCTTTGGTGGGTAGAGGGTGGTTGATTCTCTTTATTGATGCCATCTCCTCTCTCCTTCTATCCTCTATTATTTCTATATAATAGATGACTCAATATTCATTGTTAAGAATCCTCCCCTAAATGTAAATTCACCATGTCAAAATGGTGGTTGCACTTTCAGAATTGCAGAACTCTGAACTAAGATTGTGCAACGCGTCTAATTCCTTCCAAGTGGTATTAATAAATTGTGCATGCTTCCAAGCAATAATATGATGTTTATTGTGGCCCGTAGTGGAGCTTTAGCTTATATTATTGTCTTCTTATCTCTCCATTACTTCAATTTTATGTTTTATATGGATTATACTTGCATGTGTTTCATTTCTATGTGTCTAAAATGTGGGGAAAGGGATGGGGTTTGCAAAATTGGTTTGTGGCATATATTTACCCTATAATCGTTGTATTTTCCTTCCTATTCTTCCCCTCAGGGAAAATGATCCCCTTTCAATTTTGGTGCTATCACCACCATTTCATTTAGTTTATTTCACACATTTCTCCTTCCCCTTTTCCCATTGGAACCAGTAGCTTAGCTTATGTGTAGTGTTAGCATTAGGATAGATAGGTAGAGGAGGTCAAAATTCTCTGGAGGTATGTCATAAGGATCAAGGTCCCACACCTTGGGGACATTCCAATGTATCACTGAGGTGTTGAACTTGGCCTCAAAAAAGTGTAAAAATTTAAGTGATAATAGTTTTGGCACACCCTATGGGACCATCTTGGGTCGATTGCATCTCATTTCACTAATTAGTTGGTGTGTGTATTAGTGATATCCAACCTTATGAGGCATCATATCAACACATCTAACGACTCTACTGATCCAAAAAATCCATTTCTATTAGTTACATATTCCCATTCATCAGTCTCCTCATTTCTCTCATTTCTCCCCTCCTCATTGTTTTCCACCTCCTTCGTTTCCATCTTATTTTCCTTTTTCCTCTCCTTCTCCAAATACTAATATGGATAATGCATATAGAGAGCTCAGAATGCATGAGGAAACTGATTAAGAGGAATATGAAGAAGCAAATAAAGATAAATAGATCCCTTGCATAGAATGTGGCTATTTTGACTACATCACATGTTTAGAGATTGATATGTTCCTCCAATCCTACCTCCCTAAGCCACCAAAAACCCTTGAGGATTTTAAGAATCTTGAGGCATCAAACAACAAAAAAAATAACCAAAAATTAGAGTTTCTTGAAATCAACTCAAAGATCCTATTACCAAATGTTGAAGAGTATGAAGTCTCTATTATATTGGAAGATAATAAAAGCATCACCTTATGCCCTCAAATTTCTAAGAAAAAGGAGGAGGATTCTAACAAGCTTGATGACCAAGAAAACTATAGCCTTGTTGTCATGTTTGGGATCTCTGTTCCAAGATATTTTAATCACTTCAAGAGGATATAAGGTTACCAAATAAAATATTTGGATAGTTCATAACAAGATTAGATTTTCCACAATTCATGTTCACTTCAACATGAGGAAGATTTCCAAAGTCTCAAAGGTCGGCCAATGCACCTTTCTAAATCAAATGCAAAGCAGTTCCTAGAGGAGGTGTTTATTATTTTTTAGGTTTATATTTTGAGAAAAGGAAAGTGTAAACACTATTATCACTTCCACACTCTATCTAGTTGCGAACTAGTCTCATGGCCACATTTCATAAGGAAAGGAAGTTATTTTTCCCAACTAGTATCTGATTTTGTTAAGATTTATTTGTTCTTGATTAGATTAGGATTAGTTTAAGTTTTTTCTATAAAACAAGTTCTTTGCACACTATACATGTCTTCCATTTGGATTATGTATGATTTATATTTTGTACATTATTTTCGTGATCTCCTTGTACAACTATGTACAATCCAAATCTGTCACTTTCATGGGATGGATCTGATTTTTCAAAAGTTATTAGTATGGTCAAGTTTTCACACTGATCTCTAAGGATAATTATCAAATTAGAAAGGATATAGATAAATTTGAAGGTTGCAGTGTAAGAAAAATCCATGGATTGAAGAAACAATGTATTGTGGGGGTCAGGGGTTAACTGCATCATAAACTTAAGGGCAATTCTCAAGGTTATATAATGACTCCATGCCTAATGGATATGTATAAGGCTATTGGTCCTTACATCTAGTAGGAAAATGTCACCTAAAATTCACCAAATTATTTCCCAATAAAGCACCCATTATTTTTTAAGACTATACATTTAGATTCTAGACTTAGATGGATTTAAGTTGAAAGGATGTAGAGAAAATAAGTGTTATATGTTGTGGGGTAAAATAAAATAGTGTACTGCAACAAAGGGGATTTCACAGAACAAAGGAAAATTCCCAAAGGAAAATTCCCAAAGATATATATCGTAAAACAATGAATACAACCGCGGGACATGGTGCTAGGGAAATTCTGCGGTATAAAGGAAATATGTGAATCGAACGATCCATGGTATAAGGAAAATAATAATCTTGGTACAAATAATAGTCCATGAAAAATTAGGAACCATGGAATATGGAAAAGTTCACGAAATAAAGGAAACATTGAAAGGAAGGTGACATAGTGTGAAGTAAAACAATATTTTCAGTTTAAGAGGGTCCTTGGTGTAAATAAGGGGTCATGGAAAGTGAAGTATGGTTGCAAATTAAGAAAAGAAACAAGTTTTCAAATCATTTAGAAATTTATAAAAGTTGTAAAAAGACCATAGAAACCAAAATAAGGTTGGGTATCATAGTGGAACAATCAGATAACAAGAAATGAAGCCAAAGAAAATAAACAATGTCCCGACATCCCAAATCCACCATAAGAGTAGAACTCACACTTAACTCTAGTAAAAGTGCAAACCACTCTCAACCACCAACATTAAACTCTATATAGTGAATCCCTCTTTCCCAGATTATCTGATAGAATGCGTTTCAAGAAACTTTTGTTGGTCATACATGTTTGAAAGAATTGAATCATTATTGGTCATTGGTGGGTAGAGAATGGTTGGTTCTCTTCATTATTTTCATCTACCCTCTCCTTCTATCCCATATTATTTTCTCTATAATATATTACTTGATATTCATTGTAAAGAATCCTCTCCCGAATGTAAATTCACCATGTCAAAATGGTGGTTGGACTTTTAGAGTTACAAAACTCTGAAATGAGCTTGTGCAGTGCATCCAATGCATTCTGAGTGGTTGTAATAGATTGTGCATGCTTCAAAATAATAATATTATGATTATTGTGGTTTGTAGTAGCCCTTTACCTTAGATTATTTTCTTCTTTCCTATCTATTCTTTCCATTTTATATTGTGTATGGATTATACTTGCATTTGTTTCATTTATTTGTGTCTAAAATGTAAGGAATGAGATTATTTATGTAAAATTGTTACAACATGTATATGCCCTCTCATCATTTTGTTTTCCTTTCTATTTTTCCCCCTCAGGAAAATTCATCACCACCCCTTCACTTAGTTTATTCGACACACTTATCCTTCCCCTTTTCCGATTTCAATTAGTAGTTTATCTTAGGAGTAGTGTTAGCATTAGGATAGATAACTAGATGATGTCAACCTTATCTGGTGGTCTTTCCTAAGGATAAAGGTCCCACACTTTGGGGATATTCCAATGTTTCACTAAAGTGTTGATCTCGACCTCAGAAAATGGTGTAACTTCAGGTGACAAAAATATCAAAAAGGAAAATATTATGGAGGAGTAGACATGGTGGGAGAAACCCTAAATAATTAGGGGAGTGGTAGCCATGGCTACAGTTGCTGAGGGAAATTTTTTTCAATATCAATTTCTACATAAGGATACATGGAGGTGGTGGGAGGCTGGGTTGTCTTTCCTAATCCTTCAAAGATATAATTTTGTCCAAGGGATCTCCCATTTTATCCCAATTCCCCTTATTGTCAAGTCCATATATTATAGAGAAGACTGATGAATTGCATGCTATCAAGATCAAGTATCGTGTGATTCAAGAATTTTCTGTAGCCCTCAAATATCTAGTTGCAGTATGTCAGTTTAATGTATTATAGCCAAAAAAATAGTTCTTTATAAGTGGATTCATGCCAACTAGGCCAAATTTTGTGATATCATTTTACGCTTGTTGGGTTTTTAAAATGATCCTTATAAAAAACCATAGTCAGGGGATAGCAAGTCCTCCTCTTTAATGGGAGAGGTTCCCTTATTGAAAGCAAGCAGTAAAACTTGTATACAAATGTTCAACTTTCAAAGCGTGGAGTCCTGATACTTTGAAACCTTTTATGCCCAAAGATCATCAATATGAAAGGATTGAAGAATTAAGGAGATGAGGAATGGAAGAACATGATAATACCTTCAAGAAATATAGATAGCAGAGTATAACCTTATACGTATTGAACCAGGAGATGCAGAATAGAATCATTCACTTTCATAACTAGTATAATTCCAAAGACACAAAGTTCTAGAAATCATATAAACAAGTACAAAAGTTTCTTATCATAAAAGATGGATGATTCCCAAGTTTCAGACACGAAAAGAAGAAAAGCAAAGTAAGAAAGGGGAAAACTTCTATATTGATTACTTTGAATCTATTATCTTTACAGAGTACCAAGATCCAACCCGAACAATAGTGTGGAGAAGACATTAAATAGTTTCCAAGAATGGTTACATTTGGTTACAAAAATGATGAAAACTGATTCAAGAAACCGATGTCTAAGTCTCTCCAATGCCTCAGTCATTTCCATGTCTGGTAGCAAAAACAGACACATTGAATCACAGCCGTTCAATCTGCCCTTACAAACTTTGAATGTGATCCATCCACATGGGAGAGATTTAAAATGAAGCGGGCCTGAGGACGCCTTTTGCATTTTGTGCCTTTTGGAGAAATGGCATTTTGGAACATTTTGGCCTGCCCACCCACTTTTGATACAGTCTTGACACGTGGCCTTACTTAAGGTGGGACGAGTCATGATCACTTTTATAATTTTACCTCTTTTCAATGCGGGCTCAAAAACACAAATTACTTCGCCGGCCCACCTCCCACTTTGACCTTTGATGCGGGCTTAATATTTGACTTTTCCCTTGGCATGGGCGGGGTTGCGGGTCACTTTTTAACTTTAATATTCTTTATGGAAACAAATTTCAAATTCTCAAATCACCCCGATGGCCTCGCTTTCTGCTTTGACCTTCGATACAGCTTAATATTTGACTTTTCCCTTTTTGGGGGGGATGTATATCTCGACCACGGACATGTGGAGAGTTGGCGCTCATTTGGAACCTACCTCTGGAATTTTTCCTTTGAAGTTTCACTGGCTGACACGTGGAGAGCTCCGCCAATTCTTTTATACTTAGCCGATTCAGGCCTACTTCCCACTTGACTTATGTTGATTTCTAGACAAGTGGAGGGCTGGTGCTCATTTGAGTTTCCGCTTTAGATACGCCTCCTAAAATTACGTCAAGCTGATGCATGGCTCCTTCCGTCAGTCCTGTAATTTTCAACGGCCAACTCTATCTCTCCTTTAACTCTGACCATGTGGCGAGAAGGCACTCATTTGGAAACCGGCCCTTTGGTTTTACTTCTAAAATTACGCCGTTGAGGCACGTGGAGGCTTCCGCCAACCTGCTCATACTTAGTCAATTTAAACGATCAGCTCTATCCCTATTTTGGACATGGGACACATGGAGGACTGGTGCAAATTTGAGAATTGGCCCTAGCTTCAACCCTTGAAGTTGCACCATTAAGGCACATGGCTCCGTGATCCATAGGGATCAAGAAAACACACCACTTCATCAGTTCCATCAGCACCAAGAAGGAGAAATAAGAAAAGTGAAAAGAAATGAGGTAAACGGAGGTTCTGGATAGAACCGCCACTCTGTGTAGAGCGGCGGTCCTGAAACTGCCACCCAGCCTGGGCGGCGGTCCTAAGACCGCCGGTCTACACAAGGCGGTGGTCCTGAAACTTTCAAATAGAAAAGAAGAATGGAACGCGAATGGACGCGAATTTGAAGCACCCAACCGTGTCTCTTCCCTTCCATGCCCTTTCACATCCTCCAGTGCACAGGAGGACATCTAAAGGCCTATAAATACATGGAAGGAGCAAGAGAATAGACATTCGAAGGCGAATCAGAATTTAATGAGAGCAGTGAGCAAGATCTTCAGTGTTGGAATGGAATTGTAGGAGCAAGGTGTAGAAACAGAGCAAGCAAGTAATTGGAGAGAAGGTTTACACTTGTTGCTTCTTTTCATACTTATTATAATCTGTAATTGTCTATGTTAGACCAATAAAAGTGGGAAGAAAGAGCAATTTCCCTTCCCGACTGGTTTTCCTCCTTGGAGGTTTCCAGGATAAAAATTGTTGGTGTTGAAGTTTGAATTATTTTCCTTCTCTGTAATTTCCTTTCTATAGCACTAGATAATCAGTAACAAAGCTCTAATATTTAAGCAAATCTATCATTTACCAAAGTTGAAAGTATAACAACATAGTTGTGTCATTCGTAGAGTTCCAAAGTAGAAGTTTACGGATCACGTCGTCCCCTGAACCTTCCATACTTAGCCAATTTAGGCTTGTTTTGTCTTCATTTTGGACCTGGGACACGTGGAAAGCCTGCACTTATTTGAGGACTATCCCTTGGACCCTGACCTTGGAGTTGTGCTATTTGGACGCATAGAGGCTTTTGTTATCACTTGAAACATGGCCATGTTGCATCCAATTAGAGATGTCCCATACTACCCATGAATGTTGGGGAAACATTGACGAGGAGGATACGCCTATCATTCCCAACTACAAGAATAAATAAAAAGAAGGAAAAAAACTCCACCATTACACCCGAATTTCAAATTGTTCTCCATGGAATGGAAAACTACAAACAATACCAGGCTCAACATGATCCAATACTCCAAGGTACAGACTCAAAATTTTCGAAACTTGACTTTGAAAGAGGGTAATTTTGAGTGCGACAACAACGCTCGAAAGACTTCTTTATAGTCTAGCTATATATGGAGCAGAACTACAATAATTGTTTTGAAGAAGGGCCCTAGTTTTGGGGAAAAGTGGGACTCTTCACTACCCCTTGGTTCCCAAATTTTAATCCTTCAATTATAGTGGTATATAAAATGTCATTTTTGGTTTGACTCCAAATATTTCCTATTCCTTTTTTGAGCATTTGGTTATTCAGGATAATGGAAATAAGTTAGCTAAATTTTTTAAGTTGCATGATGAGTAGACTGCGTAATGTATTTCCATGTATGCTCAAATTTGTGTGGAAATTGAACTCAATAAAATTATTTTGAAAAGATTGATTCTAAATCAAGGTAAGTTCCAATAGACTCAGATATTGGATTACGAAAATATGGCATTTAGATGTCTATTTTCTCATCAAATAGGGCATCTTCAGGATTCATGCCCTTTTCATCCAATTTCACCCCTCAGGAAAAATTGGGCAAACATGACCTTGCACTGAGAGAAAATTGAGGATTGAGGGATTGATTCTATCTTAGGAGCTCACATTTTAGGCTCAAGACGAATGAGTTAAAATGGCGAGACATTGAGAATCTACAGGATGCACATTTGAAGCGACATTTTGGAGTCCGAAGGAATTCAAATTTCAGACATGGAAGCATTCGGATTCGACGGGAAAAATTTTGAATCGGTAGGTGCAAAAGGTCGGTTAGACATCAAAGTCCGAAGTCTAAAATTTAGACATCGGACATTCGGGAGTTCGAAGATGGCAATAGGGTCGACCAAGTGAACAGTGCCACGTGGGGAAATGCAAAGGTCTGAAAACCCGAAGTCTAATATTCAGACTTTGGGATTTCATGATTTCAGAGGTTTCATGTGCAAGAAGGATAATGGAAATCCTGAAATCCCGAAACTCGAAGTCCCAAAATCCTGACCCCTAGGACTTTGGGGTTTCAGAATTTTGGAGGCATGGTGAACAGTTCCGCATAATACAATTTTAGAGTCCGAAACCCAAAGTTTGAATTTCAAAATTCAAGATTTTGACATTTCGAGAGTTTCACGAGCTCGAGCGATGAACAATAACAAAATTTCCGAATTGTAAACTCCTGAAGCTCTGAATCCCGAAAGTTCAAAATTTTGGATTTCGGAGGGTGCAATGCAATTTTGGAGTATGAAAAGGTAGATTAACCACTGGCATTTATTGCATTATGGCACCCTCATCTTCATATGGCCATAACTTTTGACTGGGAGCTTGGATTTGCACAAAATAGGACTTTTTGAAATCTCTCAGTGTCCTCTACACAATAGTGACTGGTTTTCTTTATTTTAGTAAGGTTAAGTATTTCAAAATGAATAAATACCATCTGCATTTTAGAGGAATGTTTCCAAATTTATTACCTACCCAAATGATGAAGGTATGGGCTTCCTTTCTTCTCCAACAAGGAAAAGTACATGGAGGTATGGGTTTTGCAGTGGCACCCATCATTGTTGCAGGTGATTTTAATGTATTTTAGGGTGGTTGAAGCAAGATTTTGGATCCTTCTTTCTCCCTTCTCTAATTATTTCTATATATTGTAAGGAGGGGCTCATTTTAAAGGTTGGAAAACTTGTATATGCCCCTCCTTTTTTCTCTGTAAGAGATTTGTGGAGATTTCAAACCTCCCTATTGAACATTGTAATGCAAAATATGTGCCTTTATCCCTAAATGTGATGTATTATATCAACTTTGAGAGCAATAAAATCATATCTGTGGATGCTTCAAACCATCTTCTGTGTTATATTGCAACTTTTTGATCTTTCATTGCATACAAGGCTATTGTGTATTGTTTTTGTTTTCATTACAAGGTTCTAGTAGTGTTGTGTTTATTATGTAGGTTATTCAACATCCTTCTTGGTGCATCACCTTCCCTTAGAGTAGGTTTTAATTTTCATGCATTTTCTCTAACTATGTCTCCTTGGGAAAGCATTAGATTAGTGTTAGATCTGCAACTCTCTACACTTTGGAGTAGTTGGCACTAGGATAGGTTAGGAAGCCGGCCTTCTCCTGGAGTTATCCCGATTGAAAGTCCCACACTTTGGAATAGCTCCATGTTTAACGAATCACGTTGAATACCTCAACCATTCACTTGTAAGCAATCGGGGTGTTGTGATTTCTCCATAACATTCCTCAAGCACAAGGGTAGCCTATAAGTAAAAAGGGGCCTTATGTCAACCTTACAATTTTGCATAGATGTGAGTCTCCTTTAGAATCCCAAGCCAAGAATAATATATAATATGTACATACTTTGAAGGTGGAGAAAAATATGAAGGAACAAAATTCGGAGTGAATAGTTAAATCATTTATTGGTAACTTCAAAGAAGTGATATCTCATGAGGATCTTTGTTCGAGAGAGGTAGTTGTAAAAGAAATTCCAGTAAGATGAATAAATAGACCCCATGAATCCAACAATTCTAAGTCCTGATAACGAAAAATCTCTAATTAAAATCCACAACTTGGACCTTAAATTGATTTGCATTGACCTCCTCTTCGGGGTCGAAATGTAATCAAAAAGAAATGAAAAAAGACAAGACTCGAGGTTGTTTCCTCGTAGTGGTTTTGTTACTTGGCTATAACCTTTTTTAGTGATTTTTAAGGTGAATTGATCTCCCTCTTGGGGCCCTTGTTTAGAATTTTGGGGTGTGAATATTTCCGCTCATATTTTTGTATAATTAGCATTGTACTATTTTATTTTTTATTAATAAAATTGCACTTTTAGTCAAAAATTGAATAGAAAATAATTATTGCAAATATAGAGCTTATGTGTGCTTATTATTTCATAAATACAAATGTATATTTGTTTTTATTTTAATTTACATTAGTATTGACACTTTAAGATTATAATTTTATCCTCAAATTGGCATAAGAGTTCAAATAAGCTAAAGCATGTTATTTCCTTTTGTATGCAATTCAAAATGGTTGGTGTGAGCACATATATTACCTAGTTACAAATCCTCATTTTAAATGGGAATAACTAAAATTATTAGAGCGTAAAATGGGTAATTTAATTTATTTGTAGGATATGTGAGAGCTAGTTAAAAATGGGTTTGTACAACCTATAAATTCAGTAGTTCTTCAATTATTAACACTAGAAGACAAGGATCTGGTGAAGGGTATTAAAAAATGATGCTAAATCCATGTTTGTCATTTAAAAATAAACACGTGAATCCATATTTCCATGAGTTACAGTAGTAAACAGATCCAAATATGTGTGGGAGAGCCTTCAACTTACATATCAAGATACATGAAAAATTAAAATTGCTAAGTTACAAATGTGTAGGAGAGATTTCAAATATCTTTGTATATTCATATTAAGTAGATTTATTGTTTACCAATGTAATGGGTGTTGTAGATAAGATTAGGTATTGTGATGAGAAATTATAGGACTCGAATAATTGTAGATAAAAATTTTAAAAGTCTTCCTAGTAAGTTTGAATCAATAATTGTTGTAAAAAAATTAATGATTATACTTAATTATTTGTAGATAGATCTTTTTATTAAGGGTAAAAGCTTTTTTTACTGGGATCCTACCCAGGAGAAGAACAGAAGGGTAAAAACCCAAATAGAGCAGTCAAAGCATAAGAAAAAACACACCAAAGCACAGCTTCCATGTAACAAGAAAAATAGGATAAAGCACAACAAATTTCCTATAAAGGGAAAACAAGAGACGCATGATAGGCATCCTCAAAAGAGAGGGCAATCAGCCCCGAGGAAGAGAGGATCCTTTTGATTTCCTCAATCGCACCTTATTCCATCCTTCTTCCTCTAATGCATGATCAATAAGTTCTTCATGATTCCTGAAACCAAAATTTTTAAAGATGTAATGTTAATATCTCGAAATTTCCCAGAAATCAAGAAATTTGAGTTTGTTAGGATCACACGGACCCTTTTTCTCTATTTTTTTAGGAAAAGATGCTAAACACTCGAGTTCTTAAAAATTTTCACTATTTCAATCTTACCAGGTGCCAATCCATCATCAGATCTTCTTTCAAAATCCTCGTCAGCAATAGAGCCACCCATTAATTCATTATCAGATTCCCCCACAACATCACTCTCAGCATATGAATCCAACTCTGAGAAAGGGGATATCGCTCCATTTCAGTGCAGTGTAGATTGCTCTCTTTGCAACCCTCCACTAGTGCACTTTGGGGCCGTATCTCATTCTTCACAATCTACTTCAGGGGATATCCATGTTCCATTTCCCTAACTAATGAAGTATTATCATTTTGTTTTACTGTATCCAAATCAGGAACTTTCATCCCTCTTCCATTGGGTGCAGAAGTGTCCCCTTCCTTATAGATAGAAAATTTGATCCTTGTTATCCCATGAGAAAAGATTGAATAGAGCAATAGGTTCATCTCTGGAACATGCCAAAATCATAAGTTTTAACTAGGAAAAATAAAGCAAGAGGAAGATGGAGCTTTAATAGAGGTAGAGGATGAAATTTCCAAAGAGAAGGCAAAAGAAATATCACATCATTTGATGGTGGAAGAACAAACACAAATTTCTACACTGCAAATTTATAAAGGGGCGAGGAAAAAGAGACAATAACACTTAAAATAACATGAATGAAAAGTTACATGTCTAATGTAATTACTATTAAAAATATTGACATTATGCAAATGAGTGTAGGAAGAAATAGTTTAATATGAGTTTATAGATTTCAAATATTTCTAAATAAATAAATTGAAAATTAAAATCATGGTTTAATGTTTATAACTTGTAATATTGCACAAGAAAAAGCATCTATATGATGGTGATTTAATTTAATTTGAATTAAATATAAATATTGTAGAGTCACTACTAAACCAAATGATGTATAAATGTTGAAATACAAAATGACACAAGCAAGCTAAGATGTAATATTTGAAACCCTAAGAAAAGAATAAGGAGAGAGGACTTAGCTAATTTTTGCTTGATCTAGAACCAATCTATACTGGGAAAAGTGTTGAACAAGATGGGAAAAGTGTGGTAAATGCTCAATATAAATTCTAAAATGCAGGAATAAGGCTAGACATGGGTGCCCACAACATGATAGAGGCATATGGGCATTGAAGACCTCTTCTAGGTTCCTGTGACTACGTAAATGGCTAGAATATAGTTTTAAGTATGTCACAATATTGTCATTGTTGCTTCCTGTTGATCGCCTGAGAGTCACTCCTCGAATTTTGAAGGTACCTATAACCTGGAAAATAGAATTTCACCTCCACATACCCACAAGCTGCATCAAACCTAAAAATAATTGTAGTCACATTTCCCTACTCCCTTTAAACCTCAAGCATGCCAGCACATCACCCAACCTTGACTGAGCACTCACCCAAGGCACGCGAGCATGCCAAGCCCCTCCTTTATGTGAGCCTTGTAAGAATGCTTCCCCAATAACGGAGGAATGTTTGCAGAACCAGAAAAAAATGTATTCATTCTAGCACATAAGTGAAGAAACAAGACCTAAACACATATGCAACATAATGTAAAAGTAAACGCTACAATGATGGCATAAATCTTGTGTACAGTGTATAGTTTGTCATTTGTTTCTTGTCCTTTTATGTTTTTGCTCATTCTGGTCCTCGGTGACCTGTTTTTGCTTGTATCTATCTATTTTTTATGATGGCCTTGTTCATCCGCTTCGTAAGATGACTCCATTTCCCAATGGATATTTTTGGGACTTGGTCTATCATTTTTCTTGTGGCACTCACAGGGAGTGCCCATCCCCGAGTCGGAGCCTATGTTGGTGCTTAAAATAGTCTCACCCCATTTGTGCCTTTGAAAACTTACTGATTTACGACCTCTGTCATTTTCACCTTCCCCATGTTGTGCCTGAGTTGATCCTTGTGGCCATTTTTAATTGGTTCCTGGGTTGTAAATCACTAAAGAGTCTATATTTTGAGTCTCTCGTGCTCTGTTCCTTCAAAAACTTGTGTTTCCCCGTTCTCTCTATTTCCCACACATGTCGGGGATTTGTTTTCCTTGATGTTTCTATCCCAAATACTTGAAGAAAATGAATGGATGTGTCCCGTGTGTTTGTTCTAAAGTTTGAATCTGCCACGCAGATGGCCCAAATTCAAAGTAAAGATCAACGGCAACTGTGAGTCTAAAACACATCTAGAAACACATCTAGAAGTGCAATTCTCCATGATTTCTTGGTCTTTTCTACATGCCAAGCAAAATAAGGAAGTTAATGTTGATATCTGAAGTTTGGTGGGAAGATCTAGAAGGTGTCTTTTGCCATTAAAATGGTCTGACTTTCATGCCCGATCAGATTTTCCATTTTTCTTCTCCCAAGCACACAAGGGGGTAGATTTGATAGATTAGGGGTGGAAGTGGTTGGAAAATTGAAGGAAAATTGATCTACCAGAGAAAAGAGTTGAATGCGGAGACATTCGATGAAATCTGCCCCCTCGAGCGCCTGGAGGATTCTTGCATATTTGATTCTGAGAATCACGAAAGAATCATGGCGAACACTGGCGCATTAAACATTTTTGTCTATTAGGAGGAAGAGGCTCTATTGTAAATGCTATAAAGGGCACAAATTTTTCATGCAAATGGTTGGGAAGTTAGAGGTCAGAGTGTTAGAGGTCGAAAAAAATCCCCAAGAGGAAAATTTGACTAAGCACGTCTTTTGAGAATCCATCTGAGAAACTAGGTTATCTCTTTTTGTATTAATTTTTATGTTTTCAAGGTGGTTGCAAGTGTACATCCATTGACAAGCTCTGAGACTGTTCTAGAAACTTTCCCCTGCTAATAGACTTAATCAAATTTGAGTTCTTATGTGTTTTCTTGAGCAAATGTGTTTGTTTGATTTCTGGATGTATGCAAGTAGCTCTTCTTGTTTCTGTTTCAAACTTGTATTAAAATTTGATTCAATCACACAGGCCTCAATCCTTGTGACAGTTTAGTGGCATCTGTAATTCCATTTCTTAGAAGATATTTTATTTGGGATTGGAATAAATGATTTAAAATCACTTTTCTCTCATCTATTGACAAAGATTATCTGTAAGCCTTTGGGGTGTACCTTAGGCGTGATTTGGCTTAGATCTTGATGCTTTATTGGGTTTTCTAACTCAAGCCTTCGTGATAGAATCTCGGAGATTGTGTGAAAGAGTGCTAATATGGGCCTCCATTGAAGCACATATTCTAGTTTAATAAATATTTTAGCTATCTTGTGGCATTATGTTGGTCGACTTTCCATTTTGTAAGGTTCCTTAATAATCTAGTGAATTAAGTTTCACCTGCCCCACCTCCCACCAAAATTCATTCAAAAACAATTAATCTTACCCTTCCTACCCACGTTTGTCATGTGTGTATGCCAATGCACAATCCTCATCACCTAAACATGCGAAGAAAGCGGGGTCTCCAATGTCTTTAGTAACCTTTTCCTTGTTGTGAAGATATCTCCATGATCTGGAAGTGACAACTCGTGAGAGTCAGATCTAGTGTGTTGATCATATTTTCCCCAAGGTATTTTCTATAAAATCTATGCAAAAGAAAGGTACTTGTATCTCCTTTCATATAACGGAGGTTACAAAATAGGTTCTCTTACCTTGGTTGAAAGGCACAACCTAAAATAGTTAGGATCAGATCACATCCTTTTTAATGTGCTACCCACTCTTTTCAAAGCTTGATTGATAACAAGTCAGATAGATTACTCCCTGCTACAAAATGACATACATGATTGTCTATTTGCCTCTGAGTGTCTTGTCTAATCCATGATGTTGCTCGGTCCTTAAAGGAGGTTAAATTCTAGTACACCAACACCTCGCTCACACCGCTTCCTTCTCAGTGAAATTTCTCTCGATGTCCGTAGGTCTCAGTCAGGGGAAAATTTTCCTCCTCGGGCCCGCAAGCCCACTCTTGGGGAAAATTTTCAACCGAAGGCCCACCGGCCCATAATTTGACAAATATGAAGAGTTAGAAGGACATCTTTATATCAATGGAAAGGTGAGGAAATTTCATATCTAATGGGAATGGTTTCGAAAAGTTTTGAGTGTGTTAAATATAAAAATCAGGTTCAATATTTAACCGAGTTCGGGAGTGGGTAAGTATGAATTTACTCGATAATTTCAATATGTATTCTTTTTCCCCACTGTAATTAAACCTTTCTCTTATCTTAGATCTTGTGGAGTTAAATACCTTGGTTATTTAATTGTTTTGGTCCCTTAACCCTAAAATTTTAATTAGGGAATTTTTAGCCAAAATGTCAATGTAATCAGTGATTAAATTAATCCCTAAGGAGATTTGAGCTAGGTGTGGACTTATTACACGTGTTGCTTTATAATGTGGAATTAGTAATTATTATAATGGGAAAAGTTATCAGTTGAATTTAATTATCCTTGAGACTTTGGTCATTAACACTTTAAGTAAAAAAAAAAATTCTATAATTTTCTAAACTAAACCTAGGTTGTTCACGGGTCTCAAGTGGGAGATTTTAGCTGTCGTTACACTTGATAGTAGAGCCATGGGTTCAAATCTTGACCCTTGGGCACACTAGAAAACTTGAGACATGAACGGTAAATCTAGCACACTTTTGAATCTAAGAAAACAACCTGGTTTGAAAATTGCAAAAGAAATGCGTATGAAGAAATATTACATTACTTCGTTCAATTGAAATACCAAAATTAAAATAATAATAAAATAATAAGTTGTCTAAATTGTTGTGCTTGCTTAGTGGCATTTGTCCAACTGCGGGTAACTAAGAATGTCAAATTAAATTGATTATTGTGAACTTCTAGTGTAGTGGAAACTTGATTCCCTTTGAAAATGTGCTTTCATACAAGTCCTAAATCTTGATTTAATTGTATGATGTGTTGAGCCATTTTGAGACCCTTCCTTATTGGATTTGTTGGAATGATAAACTGTATGGTGTGAATCTTGTGGTTGGACAATAATGGCTGTGATGATCGGGGCCAGGAAGGGTTAATTAGAAGTTGTTTAGAGTTTCCTTCCTTCGAGTAGTTAGGAAAGTTGGTCTAGTTGTCAGTTTTCATTTTATTACCCGTATGGGTGAGTGGACATTAAGTCTAGGTGTCGTTTACGACCCAATCCTCGCGTATGTGTCCTTGGAACTGACCTTGAGGAAGAGTACCCCTATTGATGGACATGAAGGGCTATGAAGTGAATGTGGTGTTAACTTTTGTGTTTTACATTCGTAATCTTGTGTTATTTTATGAAGGACTAGCATCTTATTTTATGATTGGATTAAGAAGCTCGAGGCTCTTCTAGTTTTTTACATTTTTAAGAGAATTTTCAGACTTTGCAATGTGGTTGCTTAGCCACTTTCCTTGATTATCGACATTTCTTGGATTTTATTTTGATTGGTGACTCGGAGCTCATTATGTTGTTAGCTACTTAGCTAAACATACGTGGTTCCTTCTTGCATGATGATGAGCTAGTTCTATGCTTCTTGTATTATGACATTTTGTCGTATGGGGATACACCACAGGTGTCTTGAATGTCTTCTTAGGTGCTTATAGTTATGCCTTGGTTTTAGATGCACGGAACCTTGAGTGTATCTAGGATCTTAGAGTGACCTTTTCTTTACTCGACCTTGTTGGGAAGAGATTTCATTGTGTTGTGCGTTCTAGTTGGTAGAGGTCATTAGCAAGTGGTGGTGATTCTCTTACAATCGATAAGAGCTTGAACCTCGCGAGTAAAGGTGTTTAATTGTGAGTTGATGAATTATGGTGGGATCGGTTTGATTTTGGTCTGGTCATGTGGATGTTAGTGGAAAAGTGTTTGTCTTGTAGTAGCTTCTCTTCGATGGCATGCTAAGTTTTATCAAGAGTTCCTCACTTCATTATATTTAGTAGTGACTTGTGGATTGTATGCATCTTGGTAATTATGGTTAGAAATAATCCCATTCGAGTATTGTGTTTAAATTAAGTGTGTTTGTTTGCCCTCTTAACCTATAAATAAGTCGACCCTCTCCTTAACTTATTTTTAAGTCACTATGAATAACACTCTACGACCTATTCATTTTGGATTATGTGGAGACACTTATGGATGCTTTGAGACTTTTGGATCATGCCATTGGTGATGTTAGTGTAATTAGACCTTGATGATTTAATCTCGGTGGTATTTTATAATGTGATTCTTCTTGTGAAACTATAACTCTTGGTCGTAAAGCCATGTTAAATAGATAGCTGATTGGCTTCTTACATTTGATGCTTTCTAATAAGTATGTGGTGTTCTCATAGTTAAAATATTTCCTTGTCATTTTAGATTGCTTAGTTGGTGGTAACTTTTTAGTGGTAATATGGGTGTAGATTTTAAAAATTTCCTTATCTTATCATGTGAAGTAAAATGTATTCACCAAAACAACAAACTTTGTTAAACCCTAGTAGAACCGTAAAAGTAATTATGTTCCCTTAATGGGACTTCCTTGTAACTTATTTTGAGACTTGTAGAGACCCACTAGAAATATTTGATGATCCTTGTAATTATTTGGCAAACCCTTGAAATATCATTTTGATCCATGTTGGTTGATTGTTTCTAGTTCTTACAAAAAGTAGTAATGTGTTTTCTATGTTGAATGTCCCTTGTTTCCTTAGAATAAAAAATGTGATGTGTTGATTTACTTCTCTCTCCCATAAAAGTAACAGTGTGATATGTTTACCGTTCCTTCTCATTAAATTTTTAATTGACAAGTTGACTCACCCAAACATCATAAAGCTATAATTGAAGGGTTTTAACTTTGAAACTTAACAAATAAATTGGAACATAGGAAAAGAGAAAATGTTTCGCTTTAACCTTGGTAGATTAATAGAAGAAATAAAAACCATGCGGAAAGGACGAAAGGGAAAACTTTGTCCATCCACCTCCCCTAGGAGTAAAATAAATATTTTGTTTGTCTGCCTATACAGAATGGCGAGATATCATGGCCACCTTAGTGGTGCTTCTAATAACGCAAACATGTGATATCAAAATAAAAGGAATATTCTAATTAAGAAAACTCGTAAAGGAATGTGCTAGACAAACGAAACCACAACTTTTGACTTAATTAGTTAAGTTATAAAATAAGTAAGATTTATGTGTATTGAGTGCAAAGTTTAGTTGAACTTGTACTTTTGTCCCTTACCTAAGATTGTGAAACACTTGGTGGATAGCAATGTGTTCTAGTTGCTTAGTACTTTCTTATTCTTAGATGTATGTGCTTTTCTTGTGGGAGTTTTGGGTCGTCATACCCTTATCATTGTCCCGTAGCTCGACGAGAGTGAGTTGTGGTCCTTTTGGATTAAGACTTATATGTTGTTTAAGAAGCAACCTCCTTGCGTGTTGTTCGTCCTTGGAGAACTAAGTTATTGTAATTTTAAGGCAACATATGTTAAGGATATAAAATAACTTTGGGAAGTTTTGAGTGCATTAAATATAAGAAAAATCAGGTTGAATCTTTAACCGAGTTCTGGGAGTGGGTAAGTATGAATTTAATCTGATAATTTTAATATGTATTCTTTTTCCCCACTGTAATTAAACCTTGCTCTTGTCTTAGATCTTGTGGGATTAAATACCTTGGGTATTTAATTGTTTTCGTCCCTTAACCCTAAAATTTTAATCATGGAATGATTAGCTAAAATGTCAATGTAATCAGTGATTAAATTAATCCCTAAGGAGATTTGAGCTAGGTGTGGACTTATTACACTTGTTGCTTTATAATGTGGAATTAGTAATTATTATAATGGGAAAATTTATCAGTTGAATTTAATTGTCCTTGAGACTTTGGTCATTAACACTTTAAAAAAAAATTATTCCATAATTTTTAAACTAAACCTAGGTTGTTCACGGGTGTCAAGTGGGAGATTTTAGTTGGCATTATGATGACGAATCCATATAAGCGCCTATTGAGAGACAAAGGTGATCATATGCCTCGGAAGGGTTTCCTACGCAAATCCTCGACTCAAACTCTAGACCCATCTATTCGTTAGGATGCTTGAGTTGGATTGCTAAGGTAGGAAACACTTAATATCAGAGGTATTACTATATTAAATCATGTTTTATTGTTTCTTTGATATGAGAAGTTGTTTTGGTAACCCACATATACATGAATCCAATTGTTGTATGTCGCCTAGTGCTTGTCCATGACATGCAAGAAAACCCATGTTCCCGTGTTGTTAGACTTACGGTAAGGTTTGTTATTAGAGATTTCATGTTTTCAACTTCGGTGTGATTCCTCAACATTTTTATTTTGTATCTTATCATCAGATGTGCTATAACAATGTAGTATATTTTCTCGAACACCTTAACTTGCCCGTGTATTATAATATTAAATACGGGTCAAAGTTGGTCCCTTCTTATTGTTAAACTTTTAAACTCGGAACTGTTATAGTGTCATTCCAATTCGAATGAGATGTCATTTGTCTTGCTAATGTCACCAACAATTACCAGCCCTCGTGAAATTGAACACGAGCTAAATTTACACCAAACGTCACCGTAACTTCAAACACGTCATATTTAATAGTAATAAGAAGCATAAATGAATCATGGGCAACACTCTTGATTACAATCAACTCATCTATAATATAATTATGCTAAGTTGGCAGCTCGTAATATTGTCATGATCATCCATACAACCATCTTGCCATTTATTGATCTATACTTGGCTAAATTTTCTATAGCGTAAATATGGTTTGCAGCATAAAGTGAGTTAGTAATAATTAAAGCTAAGTGTTTCCAAGTACTTTTAAATTGGTGTATAAATTTAATGCGTCTCTTTTTAAATTTCTTTACTCTTCTTCAAGCGATGAATGTCATATGATAACTCAGATGGTCCATACGCTTGGGGATACTGCTTCCTCTGAGAGAATGGTTCGGAGATTACTGTAACTCACAACAACCTCCCTGCGCTTTCAATACAATGTTCCTACAATTTCATAATTTGTGAATGTTGAAACTGTACACTGTGATTGGTGAGCAGGAACTATATTTATATAGCATGTTAACGCAGCTGATTTCTTGCAAATTCTAGTGGTGGAAATCCTGAAAAAGCAGACATATTAATCCAAAAGTTGTGAACTTCAAGCATGTCGGAACTAAACACAGGAAAACATGAAAACATGGGTACATCTGCAGAGGTATGACACTTTGACTCATTCAGCGCAAATCCCCACCGGCCATTCTCTGACGCGTAAACAATGGTTGAGATCCATTTCATCAGAATGAGTGTTACCTGCCCTTATATTTATTCAAATATATTGAACCTTTGATTTAGTTGAGCTTCATTTAAAAGTGAAATATGGAACACGTTTAAGACTCTAAGATTAAAACAAAAAAAAATAAAAATTGATGGGAGATTGAAAAAATTGAACAGCGGTTGTTTTTCCAAATATAATTGCGAATGATTTTTTTGTTAAATTTGATGTTTTTTCTATATATATTTGGGAATGGTTTTTCGGTTAAATCTGCTCTGAGCTGAGTGACTCAAACTTATCATTTTGAATGCGTGCTACACAAACAGCCAACATGAAGATGATGCCTCCTCGGGTCTGGATCATCCTCTACCTTAAAAATGTGAAACGAGACGTACTCTGTTGCATTTCATGCCATCTAAATTTAATACTCATACTGTGAATTTGGGTATCTTTCCTCCTTAAAAATAATGTGTTAAGCATTAAGGAACACTTTCCCTAATATGGACTATGACAATATGGAATGCTATCACTGCATCTGGTTTGATGGTAATCAGTGATTTTCAATAATTCCAAATGAAATAATAAAGTTCTAAGCATATAATCATGTCGAAATATTGCTGAATAGCCCCAAACAAGCAAGCACAAAGTAGGTTTGTTATATACATTAGCCAAAACAGGCAGTCCCACAAATAACTTATACACACAAAACTACAAAGTTAGTTTGGACATGATTGCATGAAAAATAATTTCTCTGCATTGAAAGCCATTGCAGTCATCACTTAATTTCATCAAGAAATCTATATCTCCTTCTAACTCTTCTATCATTACAAATTAGGTCAGAATCCTTCTGCTTCTTCGCCTGTTTGGGTAACTGTCTATTAATGTCAACATAATTTTTTCTCAATTTTCTTTTCACTTTGTCTGTATGAGTCATGTTCATGCACTCTTTAAATCCAACATAATTCTTAATTCTTTTATTACTAGTATCGGAGCCTACCCTTCCTGAACATTGTAGCACCAGTCACACACCTCAGCTGATACATTCTCGAAATATGCTCTACTGCAATATCTGACAGAAATAATCATACGATCAGTTGATGGATTAAGAGATTATATGTCATGAATTCTACCAATCCCAGCATGTATATTTTTCTACATTAGATTATACGGGATGAAACTTATCTATCAATAAATGGAAAAAAGAGCAATGAGGAGATGAATTGTTTGCTTACTGATGCTGAAAGCGCAATAGACATTTTGTGCACTGGAACAAACTGTTTTGTAAGCCCACATCGCCACACATGCTGCACTCCATTGATCTGCACTTTGAGATTGTAACATTGGACAGGTCTAAAAATTATTATGTAGCACCGTTATAGCAGCTGACAGCTGCCTGTGGTTGACGGGAAGGTAGGGAGAAATTGTAATCCGTGATGATGATACGAGATTATGTTGACCATATTTCCTCCATTGTATGGAGAAATATTGACTAGTATGCAGCCATGTTATATAAGATTGAATTACCGATAAATATGGTATTAAATTGCAGTAGACGAAGAAAGTTTGTTAAGAAGCTTCCTACGGAGGTACAAAAAGTACAATTATATTTTTCTGGTCAATGTGAACAGTTTAATAATTCATATCTTTCTATTCAAGAAACCGTGTTTGACACACTTGTAATTTGCATTTGATGATATGACGAAGACGAGTGTCCTGTGTAAGATTTTGTTTTAAGGTTAGCTGATTTTGTATTACGATATGACGAAGACGAGTGTCCCGTGTAAGTGACATCAGTAAGGTGGGTCGACAAAACAATCATTTTCTACCACATCTTCCACCGGATGGGCTAGACTAAGCAACCCACGCCACCCACAATGGGAAAGAGTTAAGTTTTTGGTTCCCAAAATTACAATATTATGTGTTTTTATAGCACAAGCAAAGTGGAAGAATGGGTTGAAATGGTCAAGGACCCACTAAATATCTATGTTTTCTTGTGGAGTACCCAAATAATATGTGGTTGACGGCATAGTCACAATGCGATTACCAAGGTTTTACCTACTCGAGTATTCAAACATTTAGTTCTCTCGAACATTAAATTGAATTTTAGCTACACAAGAATAGGAAAAGCTTTATTATAGCAATAATAATTTGTGACACATTGTAAGGTTTGTTGAATATTTCACCTAGTTTAACATGCAATTTGGATTTATGTCGATGTGATTTTTATATTTCGCTTTGAAACATATTTTTAGTTCTAATTCATGGATTATGAACCCATATTTTTTTCAAGCTCGATTAGATGGGATAGATAGTGAATCACTTAGTATTGAAATTTCAACGTTGGGAAGGTTCAAAGAATGATAAATAGATTATAACCATACCGACGCTCCTAGGATCAATTCGACATAAACATCATCACACGAGAGACGGAAATGAAACAACACAAAAAATGTAGCTTAGTAGTGGTAGAATGGGTCAAATGGTGAATGGGAGACTCGAATAGTCGTTTCAACATGTCTTTTTTTTTGCAAACAAGTAGGTTGAAAAAAGGAATTATTTTTTTCTCTTCGCGTATAGAAATGAGCCATAACCTCAAGAGTGTTTCATATTTATCGAATGTGGTTATGCATTTTTCTATTTAGGAGAAACATGCTGGAAAGAAAGGTGTGATGGGTTTGAGTCCTCTTGACATACGATAGTTTATAGAGTGATGGATCTATCAACCTTTGCTTCAAGGTAGATTAACGCTAAATTCTACATACATGGGCTTGTCTTTGACAAGGGAAGTTATCAAGGTCCCTAATGAGAATGATCGAACTTCCTCAAAAGAATGAGCTCCCACCAAAAGTTATGGCCATCTAAAGATGAGGGTACGATACTAATATAAATGCGAGTAGTCGATATGCCTTTTCGAGCTTTGACCCTTCATCGTACTCCTCTAAAATCTAAATTTTCAAAATTTTGGGATTCGTGAGTTTGTTTTTATACTTTGAGGTTGTTTAACAAGTGAACTCCGGCGAAATGGATCGAGAGTTCAAAATGCCGAACCTCCAAAGTATGAATTTAGGACTTCCGAGTTTGGACTCCGAGATCATATTATGTGGCACTGCTCATTGCTTGAGCCAAAATGTTTCAAAATGTCAAAACCCCAAAGTCCGAAATTTGGAGTTCAAGTTTCTGACCATTTTGTTTTTGGGGTTTTTGGGGTCTGTGTTTCTGGGTTTCCAAGAGTTTGGGTTTCAAGTACTATTCATCCGACTTCAGAGCCAAAATTTTCCTGAATGATAAAACATCAAGTCTAAAATTCAGACTTCGGTTTCGACCTTGTGTTTTTGGGATCGTGGCACCGTTCACCCGCCCGGGTTCCCGAAACCTCTCGAATCTCTAAAATCTTGAACTCTAAATTTGGAGTTCGGGTTTCTGCAATTTTGTGTCTCCCTTTTAATGCTTCTTTCTCCGAGTTCCAAATTTCACCTCACCTCCGAAGTCCAAATTTTGAACTTCGTGAGTCTCCTTTGGAATGTGCTAAGCCCACTTCAACTTACTTGGCTCAAGCCCAAAGTGTGATCTCGCATGGTCAATCGATCCTCCTATTTTCTCTACGCAAGGTCATGGTCAGTTTATTTCGCCCGAGGGGAAAAAATTGGATAATAGTTGCCTAGTCATAGATAGGATTAATACTCACATGAGGCATGACTAGTCTAGGAGGATAAGCGTTATCCTTAACCATTAGGTTTTAGTGGATCATAGGGAAAATAGTTCCTAAGTTACGAAGTTCACATAAATGATTTTATAAAATCTCAATATTTTATTTAAATCAATGCAAATATATGTTGTAAATAATATACAATGAAATATAAATGCAAGCAATTTATTAAGTACTAACTTTGAAAGGAAATGAGATGGGTAAGGTACTTATCTTAATTTTGCTTATCTCGCATTGAGTCCTAATGGACAATTTGATGAAACAAGAGCACAGCACTTGTCACAACAAACCATGAAAATACAACATGAGGTGGAAATGGTTCGATTAGGGTGTCCCTGAGAGGGACAACGATGACTGTGGCACCCTAGGCCTATTTCCTTGAGATCTGGGTTTGTAGAAAATTTCAGGACTGTTCGACACTTCGCTAGTGGCTATTTACTTTTTTCCTTTTATGCTGCAATAAGACCACACAATAATCGACATGACGGAGTATTTGTGAACCTACAATGAAATAATGACATTCAAAACCCCTCAAACAGACACCAAATCGTAAAAAGAAAAGATACAAAAATGAGGGGTCGAGATCTCCTAAGTTTTCACAATGGTGAACTTACGACAGAGTGCTACACTACATCTCAAAACAAATGTAGTTCTATGTGTTTGTGTGCAATAGTGTTCTAGGTCGTCTTCACGCCAATGATGCTAAGATAATGGGTGATAACTAAATAAAATATAGATGTGTGGATGAAATAGAATGAACTCCCTTGCTTTATGTAGTGTAGTATGCAGAGCAATGCAAAGGTGCCCAAATGCATTCCCTTACTCTATGTAGATACCATAGCCCTTAATAATAATTGTACTCCCACATAATGATATGTATGTCAGTGTTTATATAGGGATCTCTTGTTTGAATTTCAACACTAATGACCCAACATACTCGAGTAGTATCTCGGGATATTAGAGAAAACCAAAATACCAGGCACTCCGAAATGTAAAAATAAGATCAAACATGGAAGAGGACATGGGCACACCATGATGGAGAGGAAGCATCAAGCACTAATGTTCTACTCTTGGTAACTAATGTCTAGTGGGAGACAAGTGACGACAAATGAGTGAAGACTATGCAGACAGGATCCTCGTAACTCCGACTAGGAATCGTAGTGGCGAGTGACAAGTGTAGTAAATGGACTATGGTATGGGTCCTCAACAAATAATTTTTTATGCAAGATCCACATACAAAACAAATATACTTGGTGGTATAGTAAATAGGCTTAAGTGTGTGATTTTGTGTCTGTTGATCCATGTTTAAAATGATTTAGATTTCATTTCATTGAAACTTTAATTTCCTATATATTTTTGAAAAAAGCATTTTCTTTATTGGATGCAATTGTTGGAAAGGCTCCAAGGACTTATATGACATGATATTACAATGAAGATCACAGAGAACTGAAAACAAAACAAAGACCCAAATACCTTGACTCAAGAAAAAGATAGAAAATTGTATCTAAACAAACTTAGACCAATGAATGAGATCTAAGAGTCATATGTGCTGGAACCTAAATCGCTTAGAAGATGTTCATTTGAACTTATTTTGGACCACCATCCATTCCCCTTATTAGAATCATCATTAGGTCCACACGGAAGAAGAACATCAATTAAATAAATAAGCCCAAATAAATATTTGGGAGGAGAAGAGAATTTTTTTCGAATAGTCCTTACTTCATAAATCCTTGTAAATAAAGTATTATGAGAAAATTTTACCTTTTGCTTGTAATTAAAAGGTTAATGAGTTCACTTCCTTATATTAGAGAGGAGAAGTGAATGAAATATTCATATATTTTTTATTAGGAAAACACACACACACACACACACACGTATATATATATATATATAAAATTTGTATAAGTAAATTTATGGATGAACTAGAAGTAATGGAAATTAAGTTCTTTACTCCTTCCAAATAAATAGTAACTTTTTTCTAAATGAATTCCTTTCTAAAAGTTTTATTTTATGTAGTGCCCACTTCCCTTCACACTTTTTTTACTATTGATTTCGATAATCACGATCATTATGCTTATGGATATTATTGTAGCCTTTTGATTTAGCATGATGTTAGATATAATCGACGGACTATGCAGTTGATTTTCATATATGATGTCTGTGCAAAAGTGATTATTAGAGACATTTTATATTGATGTTGATATGTTTTTGACATGTTATATATATATATATATATATCCTATATGTGATATTTCTTCATATTGAGTAGACCTAGGCAAATGAACTAATCTTATATCTTATTAGATATTGATGAAATGTGGAATCAAGATGTTGTTGGAAATTGTAAATGATATCTTTTACTTGCCTAGATGTTGTTTCATTCATATAGATATTTATGGATTTATATTGTATATTTTATCCTAGATGTTTTTGATGTGGCCAAGAGGTCGAAGGAGGTGTTATGTGTTTTACAGGTAAACATGTCACAACAAAAACAATGGGGGATTTGATACCAACCAAAATGGAATACTAGATTAATCATTAACAAGGTCAACATGGTACAACTATGTATTTTGCTATGTGTGTGTGTGTTTGAATTATTGTTAGGAGGTTCCCATGGGGAAATCACCCTAATCAGTGTATTTTACTAAGGGGTTATGTGTTATCTCCGTTATTAGTTTCACTTTATTTTATTTTAGTATGTGATTTTAGTGATGTGTTCTCCTTTAATTAATTACTTGATTTGTGTCTAGATTAGTAATTTAACCTTTTGCTAAATTAATTTTGAATGGGTCAAAAAGGAATGCATTTATTGGATTAGATGGCTCTTAGATTATGTGTTGTAGGGTTGAATGCTTGTGATCTTGAGTTGTGTACACTCAACCCCTTCATGGAAATTCGAATTTGGCCTTAGGTGCCAATTTTGAGGCTTGTGGACAAGTCAAACTTGTCTCACACCTCTTAAATTTATATTCCAACCCTCACTCTGGGTTGGGGGTCAAAAAATAGACCCTATTAGGTGTTTTAGGAAGACAAAAAGGTAAAATTTTAATGCACTTTTCTTTCATGTAATTAAATTTTTTTCTTAGGGGGTGGGCTTGGATTGTGTGTGTAAGTATATTGTCATTCCTCTCACCCACCAATTTATGGTGCATTGGGGTTGGGATTCAATCTCAGTGAGGTGGAGTTGAGGATGAGTGATGTGGCATACTACATAGAGCCACCTCACCCTCCTCTCCCCTATATCTATTTATTCAAGTTATTTTGCTTGTTTGGGGGTTACTTCATTATTTTGTGCTCTTTTTTGTAATTTTCGGAGTTAGAGGATTTTGGAGTGTTTGTGGATTTGTTGGAGCTTCTTGGTGATTTTTTGGGCTTAAATAAGTTTGGTGTGTGGCTCTTTGGATAAAGCCTCTACCATGGAAAGATAGGAGCTAAACTCTTATTGTAAATGCTTTTATTTTGTATGCATATGTGTGTGTTTTTGAGTGTTTTTGTATGTTTGTTGGGTGCTTGGGTAGATTTCATGTGGTGTAGGAGGGGACTATGGGGATCTTCATATGGGGAGGCATAAGAGTTTACTTCATGTTTTGGAGGGAGTTGGGTCAGTGCCCCACGTTGGACAAGAAATTGCTTGCATTTCTTACTTGATTATTTTTTTGAGGGAGCCATAAGAAATTGTAGGAGGGCATAAGAAAATGTGGGAGGCATAAGAGTGTGTGCATAAGGTTTTTGAGATTTTTATTGAGGTTATTAAGGTGGGAACTTATTTCCCACTGGGAGGCATAAGATTACCTCCCATAAGATCTCTGCCTTGGCTCTTGCATTTGAAGCCTTGTTCTATTTTTGTTTTGCTTCTTGTGATTGTAGTTGTACTGTTTGTGTTTTTGGTATGGTTGTAAAATCTTGTATTGTGATGTGAAAGCTTGTTTTGTTTCCATGAGTTGGATCCATTTTCATTGCAATGTGGTTGGAGCTTGAGGGCCAATGAGGAGGATGGCTTCTTCTCCTCATTAAGAATTCTTGGTTAAATGGAGAGTGTTGCTCTCTGCCATTCTTGTTGTGATCAATCAAGCATGGTAGAACTCTCTTGTTGGTGATGTGAAACATGGAGCATTGTTGGTGTCCTCAAGAAATCCTTCCTTGTGAGTCGACTCCTTCTTGTTATTCCCACTCAAGGTGGAACATTTGTAATATTGTATTTTGTTTAAGGGAATGTTTGCATTTTGTAAGTTGTAATATTATTAGAAGAAGTTCATGGAAGAGTTGTAAAATTTTTCTCTTTTAAAATTGTATCATGTAAAGAAAGGAATCAAAATGGAAATCATGTGTAAAAGCTTTAGTTTTAGTTTGTATCAGTGAGAAAAGAAGTTCTTTGTTTTAAAATAAATGTCAGAGTGTATGCTCAAGGGGAAAGAAAGTTCATTTCATTATTATAATTGTATTATTGAAAAAGAGAAAGAAGAAATAATGAAATTGTAAGATGTAATCATCATATATGGTGGAGCAAAACTTGAAAGTGTAAGAATAAAGTTGTTATAGTCTATTTGAATGAACTTATTGTAGTGGAAATGGAAATTACTGAGGCAACAAATTTGAATTATATTGTTATATTGAAATGTTGCATTTTGTAGTAAGGAAAAAATAATGAATATTAGAAGTAGATTTAGATCCTTTTTATACTTTTGGAATAGTAAGAAAATTTGTTGTACAAAATGAGAATAATCTTGTAGTTTTGTCTAAGTTACTATTAAAATAGAAAATGCTTTAAGGTGAGTCATTTTAACTAAGAAATGAATAAATGGAACTAAAATCCTACAACTAGAAACTTTAGGTGCATAAAATCAATTTGCAATGAATTTGAGAAAACTTTAGTAACTTTTCATTTTGGAAATCTCATATTTTAAGGTTATGTTTTAAAAACATGACTGCCGCCCGTGGCAAAGCGGTAGTCTTCGTAATCTCTCCACCTGCAGAAGGAGACGGTCTCAGAACTGTAATGCTCCAGCCAAGGTGGCATTTTTGAATCACCCAGTAGTGAAAGGGTCCTGCAAGACCGCCTACTTCGGTGCGCAGTGTTTCGCACTTTTGCGGAAAACATAAATCCGCAACTTATAAAATTTAACTTGGTCAAAAACAAAAATTATAAGCTAAAAAAATTACAATGAAACCTCCAGCAGAAATAAATAATGGCTAAATCTCATTGTTTAAAGCACATAACATCTTCAAATGGGAAACTATAAGTGCAAAAACTATATATTAAAAGAGGTGGGGTTTGCCCAAAATGG
Organism: Taxus wallichiana var. yunnanensis; assembly: GCA_018340775.1. NCBI lineage: Eukaryota > Viridiplantae > Streptophyta > Pinopsida > Cupressales > Taxaceae > Taxus > Taxus wallichiana. The sequence goes on from CM031236.1 coordinate 674,330,543, forward strand.
AGAAACTCCAAATACAAATAGTTTGTAATAAAACCAGATTTTTAAAGGCAACCCCTTCAATCCTTGAATGAAAGGCATTACAATGATAAACCTACAATCTAAAATAATCTAAGCTTGATTCTTTGTGGACTCCTCTCCATAGTTCTCCTCTCTTGCTCCTATGGCTTCCTTCTCTCCAACCCGCAAATTAAACAAAGGAAAAGACCAAATGAGGAGACTTGGGTAAAGAAAGAGATTAAATAAAAATTCATAAGGATATTTAGGGTTATCTTAGAACCCTAGGATCTAAGTGGCTACAATTGAATTGATCTAAGAGCTGGAGATCAACCCTACATTTTTTTTCAGTGGAATATATTTTATGATGTTTTAAATAAAAATTAAAGGTATGTGTAGATGGAGTGGATGGGGCCATTTAAATACCTTGATGTGCAAAGTCACTAATCTAGTCCTGTGCATGTTTTAGAAAAGTAATGAAATGGACATTTAAGTTATTTAAATAATGGAATTATAATAACTAAAATATAAGGTAAAGTTTTAGGTGTGAATGTTAATCAGGAGGAATAAAATATTAAACCAAGTAAATTAAATTATGGCACCTTCCTAGCTGAATGTAATACATTGACCTTAGAGATAAATTAAAAATATTTAATCATTTAACTTGTAGACTTGGTTCATCCCTTGTAAATTAAAGATTATTGGTGAGGTTAAATTTAATGCACACCAAGGGCTTGCACTTCTTGTAACCTTTTAGTTTTAAAAAAAAAATCCGCAACTTTTTGGGTTAAGTGTTTAGGATTTTAACGTGTTCTAAGAATCGTCTTTTTCGTACAGTTAGATTTTACAATTCTTATTGGTTGAGAAAATTTATAGTTTCTATGTATTTAAAAATGAATCAATGTGAGGAATGAGACTAAAATCTCATATTCAAAACCAATTTTAAAATATGACTATCATGAATTATGCCAGAAATATATAATTTAAACATCAAAATAACTTGTATGTTAAAATATAACCATTATGTATATGAATATGAATATGTATACTTATACATTTAACCATATTTGACATTTAATTATGTTAAAAAGTAATAAATTAAATATTTGTATTCATGAAATATGAAAAATATAATTTAATATTTTATCATAATAAAGTAGGAAACATCCTAATACTCCTAGTGATAAAATGAAATCATCATTTAGTTTTTGTTTGTAATTTTTAAAATTGATTTTTTATTTCCTTTATTTATTTAAAATATAGATCACATATGATATTAATCTTTTACACATTGAAACTCTACAAAGAAGTTAAACTTGAAGATTGGACTTGGAACTATGCTTCTACATACTTACAAGTTTGTGCTAATCAAAACTAGGATTTTCTAACAAAATAGAGATAGAATTGTTCATGTTGTAGACTCTCAGAAGTTGTCTACTAAAAATGGAATGTAATGACATATTTTATATATATATCTCCCCAAGAAAAATACAAAGTTAAAGGGGAAAATCTTTTGGATAGATTATTAATACATATACCTCCCTCACAAATAAATGTCTTAATACTTATATACCTAATAAATCAAATTTTATTGTGATTACTAAAAAACAAAACTATAGAAAATTATTAGTTATAATAATAATTTAAATAAATGACTATCTCAAGTTAATCTCCTGCGGTGGGGAATGTGGGCTTTATGTGGAGGTCCTCAGGTCCATTCCCATAGGTTGGCCACCCCCATAGCTGGCTCAATAGTTATTTGGCCTAAGTAGTTTGGGTGGGTCACCACTTGATGGCAGAGGTGGTCTCGACGTGGTACCAAGACTCCACTCGATTTTCAATGTGATGGGGGTCGGGGTCCGGCATAATCATGTGTCATATGACAAGGCATGTCTGAAATTGCAACACGAGAGTTATCCCAAACAACTTTTATCCAATCTGGATAGTGGTGTAATGGTTCTTGGGTATCCTAATAATTGGGAGGTTCAAGGTTCAAATCTCGCTTTGTGTTAAGGTGGCCTACTCATCTGATGGTTTAGATACCCTCATGATGGGGCACCATGATAATGTGGTTTAATATGAGCTAGCCGCAGAGCTTAAACTCCCATCCTCAGATGGTTCCACTCACCAGTGTGGGCTGGTGATTCCACAAAGGGCTAGGGCCCTCTCCTCAGGTAACCTCAACAAAACCAAAAACAAAATTAAATAAAAAAATTGTATAAAAATTAATAATATAAATATATCTAATGCCCATTGAAAATAAGACATATAAGGTAAATAAAAATTTAATATCATTAAAAACTAAAGAAACGACATGAAAAATGTGGATAGAAAATGCCGAAGGTAATCTATTGAGGAAGTCAAATCGGAGGGAGGGAAACAATGGGAGAGGAAGAGAGATTTAAGATGAAGGGTTTTGGAGAATACCAAGGAGAGGAAATTGGCTATGTGGAAAAATGGAAAATATACCCTCGAATAGTCACTTGACAACAACAACTATAATTCAAAAAGGAGAAAATTCATGTTATGTAATATTCGAGGCAAATCGTTTCCCAAGATATATCATAATGTAAGGAGTGGTGTAAAAGGACTCTTGAAGCGAACTATTTTTGTAAATAAAGCTTCTCGTATAAATTTTAGGATCCTTTTTAAATTTTAAGTCAGTAGTAATTACAAAAGAGGAAGACAAATGCAAGAACACTCATTGAAACTTGAGCACACCTAAAAGATGGACAAGAGAGAAATTATCTACCAAACATACTTTGTATTTTTTGAATTTATTATTTTACACCGCTCAAGTTGTCAATTGAATAATGATTAAATTGGTGATAAAAAGGGAGCGTTTCAAATCGAATAATATCATTTGAGTCAATTGTTTTGAAGATTATAATTCATTTGATTAATTGTGTTTATAATCTATCGTTTAACAAATCTCAATAATCGAATGTGGAATGCATGGATATTGGTTGAGAGCAATACGTAACGA